>JAVTVY010045790.1:0-217424 GCA_036873755.1 Hanleya hanleyi | reverse complement strand
TGGGTCAAACTGATTTTTTTTAAATTTCTGTTGTTCTAAATGTATGTAATGTAGAGATTGAACCCAAATAATCTCCAAATTTAATCAAGTTGACAATAATAAACAATCAGATGACAAACATCATCAAACCAAATGTGCAAAGTTACTAGTGAGTTAGAAATCAAGGGGTTAGTAAATTGTGCTAATTCTAGAATTAACTAACGAATACACTGTGCATAGTGTGGAATCAGTTTCCTGCCCTTGACATTGTAAAGAGTATCCCAATTCAGAATTCCCAGAAGAACTGTGTCCAGGTTCTATTTATCTTGGGACAGTTTGAATGCCGCCAGTCGACAATTTTTCAGCCATATCACGATGACCCAGTCACATTATCCTGACAATGGGTCAACCAGTCCTTGATCTATTCTCTTCCTGCTGAGCAAGCGAGGAAGATACATGTTCCATGTTGTAAGTCTTCGGTGGGACTCGGCCCGGGATCAAATCTGGGACCTGCCACTCACGAGGCGAGCGCTATACCAAAAGATCAACGCAGTGTGGTCAAAATATACCTGTTGGCTCTCTGGCATGCCCCAAAAGGTGGGTGTTGGGGGGGGGGGGGTGTTATCTCCTGAACAGCAATTGATTAGTCTAACTATACCCATGTCCAGTGAAGTACGACTGGGCTGGGAATGCATAGCCTCTTGCCTGGGGAAGCAAACTGCTCAAGCCTTAGCTTGTTCAGGCTTACCTGGGCTGGTCATGAACTCTGGAGACGACATGTCAGACTCTGATGATGCCTCCGACAAGTTATCGCTGGACTTGGCGGTGCCGTTAGTGGAGTCTGCAATTAGCCAGTGAGACACAAGTGTGATGCGTGTTATGACAGGGAGCTTGGAAGTTTTTTTGCTTTACTGGTTTGTATTAGCTGAGGGAACTCTTCACTGTTTCTCACAAAGTGGCCCCTCCCTGATTTCACAATAAGGGAGACCGTCCATTTTTAATGGCATGACAAGTCTTCTTCCCTGTTTACTAAGTGATATCTGTAGTACCATCCTGTTCGACATTGTCTGTCTTTCAAATGGGCTTATACGAAATGCTGGTACCTGGACCAGGAAGACAATTTGTGGCAGCCCAAAATTCAAACTTTTTTTGAGTGAAATGACTTTTTTTGTGGGGACAAAATCTGATGAAAAAAAATGAGATCAGCCTCGTTTCTTTTGCCATTTTGAATAGGTCATTGCACAGAAAAATCAAACATGGTTGGATTCTGGATGATGGGTTGAATGGGACACATTTTCAAACATTTTATACAGTTTTGTAGAATTTTACAAGGAGGTTCGAAGGTGATTGCATGGCTATTCTTTTTTAATTCCATAGCTACAAATGTGTATCCTGAAATAAATTTTACAAGTAAATTTCCTGTTGTTAAGCTCAAACTTACCTCACTTCCACACTATGCATTCCATTGTGGAACAAGGAATGCAGAGTGGAAGTGAGGTAAGTTTTCAGCGCAAATAACTATATATTTATAGAAGATTTTTGTTAAATAATTTTACAACTATTAATGGCCGAAGAGCAAAACCCTTTTTCTGTTTTCATGCTCACAGAGTTAAGTATACAGAGCACCCTCAGTGATGGCCAATCACTGACTGGACAAACTGCATGACTGTCACTCATCTACTGTGGTTGTCAAGAGGTGTACATAATCCTCACAAGCATGGTCCATTGTTTTTAATATGTAATCATCGAACATCCCTTTCCAACACTAGTTTCCACCGGATTTATTGGTGCAGTGAATTAGTAGAATCTCAAATGAGCAGGCTGAGAAGAATTAATATATTAAAACAGAATCAGGTGCGAGATATTACAGTGAACTTTATAATGATTTGTTACAATTGTAATGTGAGAATTTAATTAGGTGACAACTAACTACAGTGAAACCTGTGTATACAGACGATGCTTGGGACCAGATTATAGTGTCAGTATTGACAGGGTTCTGGTTATTAAGGTTCAAAACACTTAAAAGTTTAAGTATTGGGCCTATGGATAATGTCAGTATTTACAGGTTGGTTGGTTTATCCAGGTGTCAGTATTTACAGGTTGGTTGGTTTATCCAGGTGTCAGTATTTACAGGTTGGTTGGTTTATCCAGGTGTCAGTATTCACAGGTTGGTTGGTTTATCCAGGTGTCAGTATTCACAGGTTGGTTGGTTTATCCAGGTGTCAGTATTCACAGGTTGGTTGCTTTATCCAGGTGTCAGTATTCACAGGTTGGTTGGTTTATCCAGGTGTCAGTATTTACAGGTTGGTTGGTTTATCCAGGTGTCAGTATTCACAGGTTGGTTGGTTTATCCAGGTGTCAGTATTCACAGGTTGGTTGGTTTATCCAGGTGTCAGTATTCACAGGTTGGTTGGTTTATCCAGGTGTCAGTATTTACAGGTTGGTTGGTTTATCCAGGTGTCAGTATTTACAGGTTGGTTGGTTTATCCAGGTGTCAGTATTCACAGCTTTCACTGTATATATATATGCAAGGAATCAGCATACAATACACTTCCTTGTATTTTTATCATCTTACAATATAACAATGACAACATTGTAGCTTTCTACTTGTTAACTTGCAAAACAGTTTTCTAGAATTCATTGAAAAGACGTCAAAATGGAGATGCCATGGTTTACCTGTAGAGGGCGCTGCTTTTGTCGTCTGTGTCGATGTTTTGACGAGGGGTAGCTCTGTCTTTTGTGCTGTCGTGTCTTTGGGAATAACCACTGGCAGACCAGCTGCCTTTTGTGCTTCCGCCAAGTCACGCTCGAGCTGAAAGATCTGAAATATGAATTGGAAAGTCAGATAGTGGAAGTTTAAATTACCTTGAACTAGAATTATTGTACAGAACATTGACAACATCACTTAGTTGATGTTGATGTCAGGAGAAATTAAATATGAGATTTATCTCATAATTTTGCTTTTCTTTAACTTCCTGTTCCAATAGATCAAATGTAATTTTGACGAGTTTTATCTTCATGTCCCACATTGTTTCCTCATTGACGAGTATTATCTTCATGTCCCACATTGTTTCCTCATTGACGAGTATTATCTTCATGTCCCACATTGTTTCCTCATTGACGAGTATTATCTTCATGTCCCACATTGTTTCCTCATTTAGTCTCTATGTTCCTTATCTGGAGTAATAAGCACAGCACAGAAGCTTTTAGATATTGTTTGGATGCTTGGATATCGAATGGACAAGCAAAAGCTAACAGATGGATGGTAATTGCTATCGCATTATACACCCCTGATCTTGCGATCGGCATTAAAACATGAAGCTGCGCTATCGAAACCCCTCGGCTCTGAACCCCAGCTATTATAATGTAAGGGTGTCTCTACCAATTGATTGGCTTGTGGGAAGAAATATTTACCCCTGGTATTGTAAGTGTACTTTCTTTGAAAAAAAAAAAAGTTTTCCTCCCCTTAAATTAATTTGTTTCTGGAATAAATACATACACTATAGATATACGTTTGTCATATCTTGGTAAACACAACTAAAATTGCTGAAATGGAAATCATTAGAAGAGAGCCAAATTTGGGGAAACATTTAAGCGGTGGGAATATAAAATGACGTGTGGCAACTAAAAAGTGTTGTTAGGTTAGGTTGTTAGCAAAACAAAAAAGTAAAACTACAAATCATGTTGTGAATAAATTTTGTAACTTAACATAGGAATTAGTGGATTTTATTAGACAAGGGGCATAACTCTGCAAAATACTTTCTGACACGACTCATTTTCGATAGGCATCTAGTTCAGGTCAAGAGAAACAACTGTATCACGTTAGGATGTTGTATATGGAACGGTTCTGAAATTATCACAATAACAAATCATAAATGGATTTTTATTTGTAAAAAGGAACATAACTCTGCAAAATATTGTCCGAGATGACTCATTTTCGATAGGCTTCTGATTTACGTGAAGATAAATAATAATAAAATCATATATCTCACAAGAGTTGTGTCCCTTACCCGGTCTTTCAGTGATTTGACTAGAGCATTGTATTGTTGATCCCGCTCAGTTTGCTGCTGTAACAGGGATTCTCTCTCCTGAATGAAATCTTTTTCTCTGGAGGTAAAGAGAGTATGATGTCAACATAACAGTACAAGAGGAACAGTTCTAGACCTGATGTTATTGTTTGAAAAGTGATAAATTTTTACAACACATGTATATAAGGCTGAAAAAAAAAACTTTCTAACTTCATCGGCACTGCTACATTTTTTCAGTGATGCATCCCCTCTTTTTAATGCCGCATTAACGTTTGCAGGACTGAACTGCCTGTTCCTGAAATATCTTTAGTTGAGTGAGTGAGTGAATATAATTTAACGTCGCTTTCAACTATATTTCAGTCATATCACGACGTTGGGTCCTTTTCCTTTTCTTTAGTTGATAGATTGTTTGCTAGAATACCTTGATTGAAGCATTAGACAATTCACTTGAATCCCCTGAGATTTTCAGGAATATAAGAAGCTAATTATGAAGATGATCAGCCGTTGAAATTTCTAAACTCTACTTGTTCACCATCTTGACCAGTATAGCAGGGAGAATTCAATTCAAGTCCCTTACCTCTGTTGATATTCCTTGATTAATTTTTTGGCTTTGTGATATTTCTTTTCAAGTCCCGAATATTCGCCTTGCATCTTTTTCTCCAGGGATATATACTGTCCTTGAGAGCCCTCCAACATGTCCTGAAAAATACCATCATTATAGCGTTATTAAGACACCCGTAACACTGAAAAAGTTTCTTACACCTTCAATAATTTCTATAAGATTGAGTAATCCAAGAGAATATGAAATGGGGTAGTCGGTTATACTCAGTTTTTACTCCTTGTTGATAGTATCACTTGCTTTTCAGGAGATAAAATATAACCATTGTTTTTGTCCACAAATTTGTTTCCCAAATCCTCATTTAAAGGATTTACAGGCCTGAATTTTAAAATCTCCAGTAGGTTCCAGGTTTTCCATTAATAGCATACACACTACACATTGCAAAAATTGAAATTTTTACCAATACTTAGTCTACATTTGGTTTTGTTATGGCAAAATCCTCTTTTGCCAGACCAGAATTTGAATATCTGAAACTCCACAAATTTTTGGTTTCCATCATAAAAGTAGATATCCACTATCTGCAAAAGCTTGTCACAAAAAATATACTTAGTCTTGAGGTGCCACCCTTTCTTATGTTGACAGAGTTCTTACTAAAATGAAACAATAACCCAGATCCAAACAGGATCGGATAAGATTTACTGCACCTACTTCTACACTAAAATAAATACATATGTGGAAATAAATGTTTCAGTTCACAACTCCTAAGCTATACAACCAAAACCAGAAAACAACCGTCACTGTTTGTTGAACATTTGCCAGTAACAATTAGATCAACCTCAAGCTGTCAGATGATCAACATAACATGCAAAGGACAATATATATTACACAACACACCAGTGTATCTCTTGGTTTCTTCCACAACACAGCAACGACGCACAGAAATATGTGGAAATGGAAAAACTTTTTCCTGTATTAAACAACTCTTTAAATAACTCTTTAGTACTATTTATCTATAGATAAACTGCAACAGTCAGTGAAAACCTATCCTCTCCCTTTCCCATGCTGTAAACCATTTGAAGTTTACAGACTCGCACAATCTCCCCTGTATTCCCTGATATCATACTTAGACAAACAAGAGAAAATTGACCATTGTTTGTTCAGAATTCAGGCCATATGTACATTGTAGTCATGTTAAAGTAGGACTTTAAAAATTCCTCTCGCCTGATTGCTCTGATAATTCAATCACCAGGCTATTAAAATTTCATCAGCCCCAATTTTGTGGACAAAATTAAATTGGTCCGGATCTTCTTATAAATTCGATCACCATCAAAAATAAGAACGAAATAATGAATAATCTGCATGAGTTTGGACCATTTTGTGAACTTTCTGTTTTAATAAATTTGACGAAGTGAGTGATTTCATGGTGGGAAATCTCACTTCCTGTTACTGAATTATTAGAGGATTTACCGAGCATCCCGACCTCATTCTTGACACAATATGCAAATCAGCTGATTGAATATGTAATAATTCGGTCAAAGTCAGTCTGAATGTCTCAACGATTGTAGATTTGTAGAAAAATCATGCTAAAAAAAACCCCGAAGAAATTACTGAACCCTTGTGAATGAACCAACATGATTTATTTTTGAAAATTCAAATCGACTAATCAAATTGGATGATATCCCTTCATGCATTGGAGTTTCTATTGAAAACATTGACCAAAATGTCACATTGTCAATGTGAAGATAAATATCAATCATGATGGCTCCCCATACATTTACTATTTTCGTGAAGTCTTCTCAGAGACCACATGTTTAAGTCTGCTTGGCCTCAAATAACTGCTCTCCTTTCCTGACATAACACAGCCTTGCCAGGACTTCATTACGATAACATTAAAACAAGGTGTAACCCCTTTATTAGATCACATTCCAGTCTTTGCAACAATGGCGGTATCTCAACCCCAGTTCAGGATCCCATAATATTATCAGCAACAAACACCTGTGCTTCATTATCCAATTAAATCCAATCCTGTTAGCCCCATGAATGCCATTGTATCAACCAGTTGTTGAGTCTTAACACAAACAATACGACCTAATAGACTACATGGGGCCTTTAAACATAGGGGGAAGTTTTCTGTTAACTTCTTTGAAATCCGTAGCATCAGAAAAACATCACAGAATTTAAACAAGACCAAGAATGTGAATGAGTTGAAATATTTTCCTAACTTATGTTACACTGTAGGGAAAATTTCACAAAACACCCTGATTCCAATACCATTATTTCACCTTTTTGCCAGGGTTATAAAGGGATTTTTGTTTTTGTGAAAACAAAATATGTGTATTTTTACCTGGTATCCGTTGATTTCTTTACGTGCACTTTCTAGAGCTTTTTCTGTCTCTATCAATCTCTGTGCCATATCTTCACATTTCTTCTCATAGTCCTTCTTCTGAGCTTCCACACTCTCTAACAGGATCATCTGAAACAGAAAATATCATATTGAAATCACTCTAATAATTCAATCACAGAAAGTGAGATTTCCCACCTTAAAATCTGGAGTGATCAAATTTAGTAGAACAAAAAGTTTACAAAATGGTCTGCAATCATGAAAATAATCCATTATCTCTTTGTTATTTCAATAACTTTAGAGATTGATTGAATTCCTTACCACAGCCGATTGGATTTTGTCCCCAAAAATGGAGGTGCTTCAATTCTGATTGATCAGAGGGATTACCGTAGTAATTGATCTAATTATTCAATCACAGCAAGGAAGAGAACTCATTAGGAAAGAAAGTTGACAAAATAGTCTAAAATCAAGTACATTATGGCTGCATCACCTAGTTCTGTTGCCCATTCCATTTCTCTTCCCCTTCCTTCATTTCCGTTCTTGTCAACCTTGTAGCTTATTTTTTGCCCTCAAAATTTTTACTGTATTGCTGATTTTTTGTTATGGTAAACGATCTAAGGTAATAATTCAATCACCCTATTAAAGTTCTTATGGAAGAATATGAGTAATGCCTTAACAGATGTATCATTTTACAGTCTTCAACCTTCTCACATTCTATGAGGAAAATCCTTCAAAGAATTTTATAACAGTGGTGATTATCCCACATCATAATGTCTGATTATAGACTGTCATATCATTTTCAGTTTTATTGCTACCTCTCTATGAAAAACATGTACGGTAATTCTCCTAATAATTCAATCACAGAAAGTTAACTTTTCAACTATTCAAACAGAGAAAAAGTAACATTCCTTCTTCATTCAAATTGAAGAAAGTCATATAATGATAAAATGTGACACTTTGTACATGTTACAGCTGGTGCCATGAACAATATTTTCAGATATATGCCATTTTTGCTGCACTTCCAGCGATCGAATTATTAGGGGAATTACCGTACCCATAGAAAAATGCATGATGCTGAAAGGACCAAATTACATATACAAGGAAATTGAATATAAAATGACAAAGAAATTTAATTGTTCTTCAACAATGTACAGTAAATCCACTAATAAATCAATCACAGGAAGCACAATTTTCCACAATAAAATCTGGGGGTGATCATCAAATTTATAAGAACAGGAAATTGACAAAATGGTCAAAAATCATGCAGATAATCCATTATATCTTTGTTACTGGAGATCAAACGTATTTGAACGATTGCGTTCTCAAAATTGGAGATGATTAAATATTGATAGGTGATTGAATTACAAGAGGATTCACCATGTAAACGATTAATTATACATATACCAACCTTTGCCTTCAACTTAGCAATTTCAGCATCAGCCACTGCATTCTTATACTGAGCCTGAAATAAAAACAGGAGCCGTCAGCTGACATATCCCCTGCTGGATCCGGCAATGGTCGGACAGCAAGAGAAAATATTAATCTGCCCTAAAATAGATTCCTTTCAGGCGAGAAAATTCTCCATGAAAGAAGAAAAATGTGAAAAAGGATGAAGTTGTGAGTGAGTGAGTATGATGTAACAGTGCTTTCATCAATCTCTCAGTCATATCACAACGTTACATTTCACACCAGGAGAGCCCACAGGTTCTCCAGTTTGTTGTCTCTTACGACAAGCCTGAGGCCCTGAGGCCGTTAAATTTATCCCATGACCTGGGGTGGGCACAATGATACCCCAGAAGCCCCAGGGGGTGTGATGAGCTAAACATTAGTGGGTACTAATATTAAGGTATATTCTCAAAGTAAACTGCTAAGTTCATGAAAAGGACGCTCCCCCCCCCCCCCCATCAAGTAAATTACAAATTTTTAGTATACAACAGTTTTAACTGAATATAGATATCAAACATGGAAGACAACTTTTCAGGACAAATGATGTATAGGAAAAAATATTTGCTCGAGTCCTACCTAATAACATAGTCCAGCCAAGCTGTTGGGGTGTTTTGACCTCAAAATCAATAATAGGATGAAATCTATACCCCAATTATAACTTCACTCAAAATTTGGAGTGTATTGAATCAATAGTTTTCAAAATATCATGTTAATGGAAAAAATTTGACACACACGGAGAGACAGTGATTCTCTATCCCCTGCATGGTCATTTGTGGCAGCCTGGTGGGCAAAGTGGTCTCTTGTGATTCAAACATCTAATGATTTATTCTGCACAGTTATTTATGAGACTAAAATTTCTTGCGATTGACAATTAATATGTCTAATTGGTTAGTCTAATTCATGAAACTGAAATTAAATCTGAAGTATTTTCTGACAGGAACTAAATTGTGAAGTTTCCAAACTTGCAATAGAACTTCCTGTATCCAATTTGTTTATAGTTCACAGCTTATGTGAACAGTTCTGCTATTAATTCCAGAGTACATTTTGTGAATGCTAGAAGCGCACTGGAATATACATGTATCACATTAGGTTAAGTAAAATTTTGTTTATTATCAATGCCCATCAGTACTTTCCTTCTGTCTGAACCTTTTCCCTCTATTTAAACAAATTCTGAACATAACTCATCAGCCAACAAGAGGCATACGAAAAATCCACATGAAATGGCACAGCAACTTCCATATCAGTTTTATATGCAATGGTTCACTTCCGGCTTTTGATCATAAAAGATATAACTTCTCAATAATCAGATAGCACTCATTAAATCTATATTTCTTGTTATCAAGTAGGCTATAAAACTTATTAACCCTCTTTATAACGACCACATTTGTCCCAGTTAAATTTGTCTTAAAATGACTATGCTGTTATAACGAAAAAATAAATGTATTTAGGTGCATTTGTTTGTGTAAACTTTGTCGTTATAAGGGAGTTTCTGTTGTAACGATTGTCGTTATAATGAGGGTCATACCTGATTCTGTGATAAATATCGAAAATTAAATCTGCTAACTATACACAATACATTGGTGCAGAGGTTAACACATTGGTGCGGCGGTACTTGACAAACATTGAATTAACTTTTTATGACTCAAACTCAATTTCATCGAAAATATTGAAGATAGAAACTTTTCAATTCCATTTTAATCTTCCAGCTTCAAACTCTCAGCTTCTCCCTACCTCCTTCAATTTAACGAACATCGCCTGCGTGTCCATATCAGGTGATCCAGATTCGCTGCTGCTGTCTGCGAGGTCAAACACTTCAATAGGAGGCTTGACAGGACTGCCCTCTGGAGATCCTGCCCCCTCATCTTCAACATTGGCTGGCATCTGGAGCGGAGTTGTCTCCCCTGCTGCTAACTCTTCTTCTTCCTCCTCTTCCTCCTCATCACTGACATTAACAGTGTATGCCTGAACCTGTAATACAGGATAGAGCATATTGTGCAGTGTTGCAAATGTTATGTCAGATGTAGGGTTTTGTGTCCAGTGAGAAATTTGGTGCCAGTGGAATTTGGGTGAATTTTAATTTCAGATGCAAGATTTGTCATCGGATGCAATAGGTTTTTCTTGGATGGCGATTAACTTTTTTTTTCTTCATACATTCCGAGTTGATTAAAATATAATATAAACACTGTACAATAATATAGGTACATGTACAACCTAGGAAAACAGGTGTTCAGCATTCATATAAGGTCATCAATGTATGAAAGTATGGATGCAACAGTTGGTGAGATACAACATTTGGTGTCAGATGTCATATTTTGGTGTCCGATGTGAGATTTGGTGTCAGATGCTGGATCTGGGAATGTGGGCTGCGAGATCTGGTATCTGGGAAGGTGTGGTATCAGATGCAAGCATTAGTGTCTGATGTTAAATTTGGTGCTAGATATAGTTGAGTTTTAGTGACATATGATATTTGGCAACACAATCATAATTTGACATCAGATTCAATGTAAAATTGGTTGTCAGATGTGATACTTTGCATATCAAATGCGATATTTGGAATACCAGATGCGATTTTTGGGGTATCAGATGTGAGAAGCAAGATTTTTAAGTCATCTTCACTTTCAATGCACCAAATCCTCCTAAAATCCTCTTCACAGCATCTGGAATTTTCAAGTACAATCCTCCTTACATCATCATCCATATCTTCTTCATCCTCCTCATCCTCCTCCTCTTCGTCAGAATCATCCTCCTGACTTTGCTCGCCCAGCGCCGTGCCTTTCTGTCTCATGGCCGCCTGCATTTTGTGTAATCTATCCTGCTCTTGTCGTCGTAGCTCCTCTCGTCGGCGATCCTGCTCAAGCGACTGCTGGATGAGACGAGCTACTTCACTCTGCTCTGGGTTCTTCTCTCGACCAATCAGAAATCTGTTAAAATAGTGATGGGCCGATCGTAAGTATTATGTTTTTATTTATGGAGGGAGTTAAGGCAGAAAAGAACTTGGAGTGTTACTAGTACATGTTCTTGTACTGGCAGAAAAGCAAGGAAGGAGAAATGAACAGTCTTGCACAGAACCAGAAACAATATCGGGTCCAATTTGTATCACTCATGACAGAATCGTAAGGCTAGTGTGCCAGCCTTCAATTTTGGCAGATCTTGTATTTATGGCAATCCCCCTGATAATTCAATCCCCCTAATAATTCAATCACAGGAAGTGAAACTACACACCATAAAATCTGGGAGTGATCAAATTGGGAGTCTGGGAGTGATCAAGAAGATGACAAAATGATTTTAGAGTGTGATCAAATGAAGTCTGTCCCCCATATTTGGGGTGGTTGAATTTTGATACGGAGATTGAATTACTAGAGGGATTACTCTGTACCATACTTACTTGACTTGTCCGCTGGTGTTGCGTAAAACAGAGGCGGCATAGGCTTGTGTGACTCCCACCAAACTCTTCCCATCTACCTCGATAATTTGGTCATTTACCTGAATCCTACAAACACAAAATTACATTTTAAAATTATTTGGTGTGAAAATTAGAATGATTAAGCAATCATGTAGAAGAGTAGATAGGTCTCTCTATAGACAAAAGGTGAACAACAAGGGAAGGCTGACTGGTTTCTTTACCAGGGCTTGCTTAAAACGGAACTAATCACCAGGTATATCTGAAGTAATTTGGCTTCCTTCAAAATTTGGCTTCAAATATTGCATCTTAGCTATACATTTTTCATCAGTTTTTGACAGTTATTCCTTCATTAACATTCACAGCATAAAGCAAGAACTCATATCAAGCCCGCTGAGTGAATCTCATTTGATATTCAAAATATTCCCAAGAATGTCGTTGAAATGAATTCTGCAAGTGTAAAATCAGTCTGTGGAAGCCCAGTGCATCGAGATGTGTTTATGAAAGAAAGTATGATGAAATTTCAGTGAAATGTGCTTGTTAATGTCATCGTGCCACATTTTATTGTCTGGTGAACTGGACTAATATTTGGATGTTATCAACACATTCAATGTTTCAGTCGGTTCAGTGCCAGTTTGGTTGTAAATTAAACTTGAGGACATATTCAACAATCCTGGCATTATAATAATTTCCTCCTCAAAAAGCAAAACAAGACATGTGTAGGATTGACATGTTTGAATATGCCTTGGTTAAACACAGAACTAGGCCATGGATCAATGAGGGAAGATGAGGGGTTATGGACATGACTAATTAAATATCACTGCTGTAATTCTGCTAAGAAGTAAATAATTTGCATTCAAGTGATCAACAGCTCCAACTAAAAGACACTGGTTGGTTGGTTGTTTGAAGTTTAACGTCGCACCTAACCTTATTGGTCACACGGCGACGATGACCCAAACAAACATACCCTAGCAAAACCCTAACCCTAACCAAAACTACAAAAAAAATTGAATTTTGAAAATTAGGCTCTAGAGACACTGGTGATCACAATGGATCATCAGAGAGCTTAATTTGTTTGGCACTTTAATCTAGATCCTTTGCCAGACAAACATGGTATGGTAAACCATGCTGCCTTAACCTGGAGGGTGTACATGTGAATGTAAATATACATAACCAATTTCAAACATGTATGTAAGGTCTTCCATATTTTATAAACCTCTGGGATACAAATCACCGGCCGACACACCATGGGAGTATTGGATGTTTAAATATTTATCTCAAATTATAAGCGAGTCCATGGCCAGGACACATATACTAAGTCAAGAGCATCCATCGATGGACACATGTATAAGAAGGGAATCGGAGATTTGGAAAATCCCCAAATATTATGCATCTTTTCAAATGGATGTTCATTTCAAGCATACAATCTATGGAAAATACAATCAATCTTGTATCTTACCCGAGAAGGCCTTTTTCCCACAATATCGAGTCCCCCATTGTTTACCGTGCAACAGTCACTGCCCCAGCTAGTGCTTTGTGACTTCACTGTCCCACACAGGACCAGTGACAGGTTAGGCAACTGTAATCATTGTGTGTATGACAGATAATTGTTTGTCAAATTTCTCCCATTCTTCCCTGTGAACAAAGATGGTATTGCCCATTCCAGTCAATGGAACAGTCTATTATCAGCATCGGGGTAGGAGCCGGGAACAAAGTCAACACATCTGCTGTCAAACAGAAATCCTTTCATACCTATTTCTACTGATCCCAATGACCCACTGCAGACATGGGGTTAATCCATTGTCGAAATACAGGGGAATTAAAGTCATATTCAAGGAGATCATAATCACAATAATAGAAACCAGACTTTAGTCATAAATTTAGCAATGGTGCACCATGGGGAACATAAACTGGACATGCAAGCGATCTGTCTTGGATGTCAAAATTTTCTCAACTGGTCAGAAAAATCAATATGAGCCTGTTAAAGCCACTTCCTCCCACTTGAAAGGGTCATAACAAAGGGGTAATCGCCCTTTAGGGATCACCGGACTATCCTCACAGCCTAAGCCAGTTTCTCAAAACAGGGAAGAAGAAATTATCTCTCAACGTCCCAGAAGACATTTAACTCACTCGCTCCATCTGTCCAGCCTAATATTTTCCTCCCCATGCATACCAATTCAGGCCAAATTGAATAAACTTTCCCTTGATTGTTATCAAGATAAAAATTTGAGGTAATTCAATGATTATATTTGCAGATTCACTCTAATACAGCAAGAATCAAGTGTTTTTCACCATTTCAGCATGCTTTCCTCTCATGTATATTGTAATGAACAGGACTTCCTATGTTGGTTGGTGAAATATCTTCTACAAGCTAATGTTCCATATTTAATTATTGTACAAACCGTGAAATAAATAAAGCTTCTTGAATCCTGAGGGCGGTGGATGAAAAGATCGAGAGAGAAACAAAATGTCACACTTCATAAAATATGAATAATTCAGTGAGACATTACATTGAACTGGCCTAATATCCTGTGTAATAGATCCAGGATATTGCAAAATTGGACCTAGCAAAAGCAATTCCATAAAACACATCCAGCAATGGCATTTATGACTAAATAAAAATTGCATTCATTATTACCAAATGTTAGTCATAGGACTGGGAGAAATCTTAATGCCTTAGTATTAAAGCAGATGATCGGAAGTGAAGTCTCACTTGATTGAGCAGTGAAAATAAAACAAGCAGTAATACGACATAAAATCTTGTTTTATGAATAATGTTCGTATCGTAAAATTGTTTTGAAGAATACAACAGAAAATTGATGAGGAATTGCCGGTTAATAAAACCTGCAGAATTGATAACTAAATGTATGACTGAAATAACAAAGATGCTGTTTGTGTAATATTTGCAATGCTTAAAGATGTACTGCCACGCAAAAATCTAAAAATTTTTAAAAAGCCACAAAAATACCCTCACTTTGGTGTATTGATTCCATTCATTGTCAGGTTTTCTTGAGGCCCTTGTTACACATTGATTGAAGAATCACGATCTTCATTGCCATGCAATGAGTGATGTAATATATTTTTGAGTGTGGCAGAAAATTTCTGAAGTGAGCACAATGGCGGGGAAAACTTAAAGTGTTTTCAATTCATCATTAAAACTTCTAAGCCAATGAATAGTGTTAAGGTGAATGGCATTTTGCCCGATGACCTATTCTGATATATTTACTGTTAATACCTGTGATGTTTATCATTACAAAACAAATACAGAAAACATGAATATATTGCATAGTTTTCATGATAGATTTTCTCCCCATGCTCGTCAATATCAACAATTTGGCAATAAAATAGGAAAAATGCCTTTAATGCCAGTAAATGTGAGCATTGGAAGCAATAAATTATTATTTACAAAAGTGCAAACTTTTTCTGATTTGCAAAAATGAATACTATTTTATCCTTTGAAATAATAGGATAACCTTTGGTGTTGTGAAAATTCACTAAACATTCAATTTGGGTATTGGAATGGAGATTTCAATTGAATTTTGCAAGAATTAAAAAATACCTGAAGAATAGGTTTTGGCCTGAAACCTGATGACGTAGGCCTCCAACATCCATGACAATTAAATCCCACTTCTATCCCTTGATGCAATGCAGGCCCCCAACACCCATGACAATTCAATGGCTGGTGGAGAGCGTTATACAATTCAATTTCACCTCCCCCATGTAATGTGACATCAACTTAATTGCCAGGTCCCTGGATTAGCACAGTTGGAAGAGCAAGCTTTAATTTGGTGTATCGGGTTACATATAGCACATGTACTGTGCATTGAAAATTTAATTAATTTCATGTTATACAAGCGATGCTAGCATTTTGGATAAGTGATCACCGGTCATGCAGATGAATGAATGCACAATTTATCATGTGATTGAAAGAGATAATACATCATCAGAATCCAGGTCCATTCTCAAGAAATGCAAATAGGACCACAGAATTCTCAAGGGAAGATAACTCTCTCTCTCCATCAATTCTAAGTTGTCAAATTTGACAGAAGGAAGATGTTACTCATAGTTTATGGACCCATATGGTTTTCTCAGACATGGCCTGAAAAACTGGAGGAATTTACTGATAATTAAAAACATCTACCATACTTCAGCTTCAACTTGACAGCTTAAAATAAATAGGCTATCAGAGATTTCTTTCTAGTTGGTAGTAAATCAGGCTATTTCATAAACAACTCTGCAGATAGGATGCTTCCCCAATCCTACTTACATTTGGAATTACTATTTTATACAAAAAATATATTATATGTCTACTCAACACACAGTTTTTAAGACATGGAAACCATCAGGAAATGACAGTACACCTAGTAAACTGCAGCCATGTAATCATTGCCTTTCAGTCAAACTGCTATCGAATCAACAAAATGGATTGTTCGAAAGCTTACTACATTTTCAAATAAGTTTGGTCTGGTTATTCATGCAGAGTTCAGTCAAAGTAAACACATTTTGAGGGGGGGGGGGAAGATGAAATTCATTAGCAAATTTGTCCTAAAAGGAAAATTTTTGGCCCTCAGGGGGCACTGCCTACAGTTGGAATGACAGGAAAAACAATCCCAAGCAAGATCTTGAGGCAAGGTACCCACATACCAAATTTGGAAGTAATCCGTTCAGTTTTTCAAAAGTTATTTTTCACAAAAAAAAATTCAATTCGACCCCCAGGTGGCACCACCTATAGGCAGATTGGTATGAAAAACAATCCTGAGCGAGATCTTGAAGTTGAGGCATATTTGAACAGAATCTGTTCTTTGAACTTTTCAGATTTTGTTGTCCAGAAATGAAGCCGAATGGAAGGACCCCAATAATATAGTCCCCTGATCCAGCCCTTCGGGCTTAGGGGGACAATGATCATTGTTGACTCTTTATGGTAATTTTTAGACACACCAACTTGATACAGAACACAAGATCCAGGATTAAATCTGTTTGTCATAGTCACTGAAGCAACATCTACAGACTTTAGCGATGAGGGTTGAAGTCAGAAGAAAACTTTTTTTGGAATATGGACACTAAAATACCAAATGATTGCTTTGGCAGATGGGGTCACATGACCACACAAGTATCTTCCAATGAAAAAATCATAACTAGAGTACTGCTATGTGCTCCGAGAAACCTTTCCGAACTGAAGAAAAAAATCTGAACTTTAACCCAATACACCTGAACATAGTTAACTATATTCTGCTTAATTCCTAACACACCTGTATGTAAACAGTCTGTCAATCAAGTCAGCATTCATTTAGAGCCACCCACTAAAGATCTCTCAGTCTGACCACACAAACCAGTTTCTGCTAAATATTTCTCGAGTATTTTTTTCTTTTTAACCAGCATATTTACCCCTGACAATATTTATTGAAGTACACAATTCCTTGCATTCTGGTCAGAGTGAAAAAAGTTACTAAAATATACATAATTTCTGCAGAGTTAAATAATTTGCCAAAAACAATGCAAAGTCTTCAGAGTAGTTAAATAACTCTAATGTATAAACAAAATAAATCAAGATGACTGAATAAAATGGATGTCCCAGGTAAGATAAAGGTTAAAGGTGAACTGCAAAGGTTTTCTGTTCTGCTATCTTTAGTTTTCAATCCACAGGGACTGTTTCGTAGAAAGATAAGTTTGAACAGAACTTGCAATCAGCATCAATATGAAAACCCACCTTGCTTATCTCCCCCTGATTGGGTATTGTTCATGAAATCATTGTGCTTTTGCTGTAAGAAAGGGATTTTGTGTATACACATGTATTTGAAACACATTTGTATCCATCACATCTCGTTAAACATCAGATTAAAAGTAAACTTCATCAGTTCCCGAATAAGAGATGAATATCCAGATCCAACACCATGTTACACGCACTGCATTAATTCTGGTCTTGGAGAGTTAACAATAGACATGAGAAGCCCAGTGTACAGACTCTTTTAATTAATGATTTTACTAAACCTACTAGGTAAATTGTTATGAAACTCGAGAAATAAACGTAAAAATAAACCAGGAAGTATGTCAATTTTTCATTACTACATATTTTGAGAGATAAATGATCACAATTTGCCTTTATTACCCCCCGATTCTTGTAACTACATAGGGCTAATTCAGTGAGGATGCATGGCCATGGGTCGTCACTCATTCCCACCATTACCCAATTTCTTTCAGATTTCAATGGGGGTTCTTACACATGCGCTTTATGGCAATGATTGAATTTGCTACATGGCAGTGTGACTAACGTCACAGGACCTTTGGGGGTAGGCATTAGGACGCCGACGCGCACTGAACTCTTCGAAATCCCCCCGCCCCAAGTTGAAATCCTGCCTATATTAAGATGGGCACAACCCAAGTCAGAATCATCAGTGATTTTCATCAAAAATCACCAGAAATTTTCATCAAAAATAGGTCAGCCCAGAACTTGCTGGCAACAGTCCCCTAATGCACCTTCATGCAAACAATCAAGGTTCTAATATCAACGGTTCTCCTTATTTTGCCTAGGAAAGGATTCGGATGCACTCTGACTCACTCACTCACTGACTACCAGACAATTTGCAGATGGTAGCCTAATTCATAGGAAAATTGCCAAACTCCTGAACACAGTATAAGTAGTCAAACCTCCTCCATACAATGTAACAGAAATGACAAAACAAAATATTTTTTTTTGCTGCCGGAAGAACAACACTGTTGGCATGAGGATCAACTCAGTTAAATGTGCTACCCATTATCACAAATTGCTGGTCAAACCACTTAGCAGTAAAATCTGTCAAGAAAATAATTTAGACCAGTCAAACATCCATGCAAAATCATAAAATACTCCCAGACTTGACAGCTTCACCCCATTAGGTTGCAAAAGGAAGGGCAAAAAATATTAGTCAATATATTTTCTACAACTTTTCTAAATGTAAAATGTACATGTATCTACAATGACAAATAATTATTCAAACCCTCTTTGCAAGAAAAACAAGAAAATCGTTATTTAAGATACTGACCTGGGAGTATTTGAAAGACAGCTTGTAGAGTTCATCTTGGTCTCTACACTGAACACATATATCAGTGAGCATCTGTTGCTGGTTAACTACTCAACTCCCTAACCCTGTGCTGGACCCTTATCTCTCCAGCTACCCTTAAACCCATAACATCTTAAAAATCCTGGCTATCTCAAACCAACTCTCCCTGCAGACCACAGGGATATCATTAACCCTTTCAAGACCAAGTATCAACCATTGAAAGCACCAGGAAACAATTACTATACAGTGTGGTCAATGGCCCCAGCTATTATGATCTGGAACTATATTGAAGGAACTCAACTCCTGGTGGAGGGTGAAAGGGAAAAATGATGTTGATTAGATCAAACTTATTTTGAGAGTGATGTAGCAAATTAATAAGATGCTTATTTTAACAGTGGACAATAAGAGTCTACAGTAATTTCTCTAATAATTCGCACATATTAAATCACCGTTTAGGAGCCATTTTCAGGAAATATTCTGCCAATATTTAACTCCGTTCAGAACTGATCACAATTGAGGTACTGTATAGAGATGTTGGCAGAGACATCCATCAGTCAATTTTTTTAAAATTCAATCTAATAAATAGCGGACCTAAAAGTGTTTGGATTATTAGAGAGATGACCGTACCGGTACTAACTTTCATTACTGGACATACATTGGACATGATACATGCTGATCATGGTAATTAGAGTTACCTAACAGGCACTGGAATAACTGTCAAAATCTCACAAATATATCCAAAATTGTTAGGTATTCAGGAAAAGAATAGTGTTCAGGATAAAATAGGTCAAGGTTGGTCATATTCAATGGTATCGGTGACCCATCACAAGCTGCAAATGTGGTATAACTTTAGAATGCCTAACTTTAATCTTTCTTGAGATGTCATGTCCACAAGAAAGATGGGCAAACACAGACAAACAGACAATGAGACAGACGTCGCCGACAATACCATTTGTGCAATAAATAATATATGACCTTGAAAAAATAGGTCAATCAACTGGGATAGGCTTCTAGTCAATCGCCGGTTGCATATCTATGTAATATGAATTTGGAGACCCTACATGTAGTTTTAACTGTTAAAAAAATATTGCAAATACTAGAATTTGACCTTCATAAAATATGTCAAGGTTAGTCACTTTCAACAGGCTTCACCAGCTGCATATGTGGAATAACTTAAAAATGCCTGGCTAAAATTCTTCTTCAGATATCCGGTCCACAAGAAAGATGGACGAAGAATGAAAGAATGACAATATCCTTCGCGAGAATGACAATATTCTTCGGGGAGGGGTAATAAAAGGCTTAATTAAAATACAAAACAAATAATATAACTTAAATCTTAAGGAAGAAGCATAACCTGTTTTGTAATTATATTTTCAGAGAAGACTGACACATACTGTAGGACCATGACCTGCTGCTAATAGGAGATGTTTTTTCTCTTTACTTCAGGAAGCCTTGTGATTATGGGTACAGCTCCCCAGTGAAACCTTATGGCCTCAGAGAGATTTTGAAGATGTACAGATACAGTGACAGACACAAGAGGAAGATGCTCAGACCAACATCTGGTTCTCATTTCTTTAGCTGTCATCAAGTATGTTAGCAGCAAACATAGAAAAATCCACACTGGAGAGGATGTCTGACCCAACTTGGATACAGCTTGGTACATTCTCATTGTGTGGGAGTTGACTTGTTGTATGGCATCCTTCCCTTGCTGAATGTTCCAAGACAAACTGGAAGCAGTCAACAATGGTGCTTCTGTTCCATGATCAAATGTCCACAACTCAAGTTGAATATTACTGCACTAACGTTCGGTCTTTTCTCTTAACCTACTTAAATCTAACTGCAGTACTTTTGCAAGATAATCTTCTGAATTGTAGGATTTTGTTTTATGACTTTAATTTTAACAATTTCAATGTTATTGTAGCACAACAAGCATGTTCGACACCTGAGCGATTAATCACGTCTCAACGCTAAAATGTCACAAATCAATTCCACCCTTAATTCCTCTCCATAATCTTACTGAGCCTAGCCTATCCGGAATCAAGGTCAACTTTACCACAAAATATTGGTCATATCGATAGCTAGTGGTTGTCCAAAAATGGTTTTGGTTCTGGTTGATATGTGATACAGAGAAAAAAGGGTGCTGTTTTCACATAGAAACAAATGATTTTGCACAAATCAGGTACTAAGGATGCCTGTTATTAAACAACCCTGAGGCCCAGGGCCTTGATAATACTCACATCATATTTAATTTTGTCATACCAAACCACAACTTATGGGGTCCAAAAACTTGCTTCGAAGAGATCATACACGGGCACTTCTGTTAAGTCTCCGAAAGTGGACAGTGAAATATTTATAGAGCTAAGACATCACCAATCTGTATTGTGAAGAGAAAGCAGGTCAGATAATTGATCATATCGATTATGTGTAGTGTTTGACTTGGTGTGTGAAGACACATACATGTAATCCCTGCTCTGTTGAGTAGTTTGTTGAAGAGTCTGGACCAATGGTAACACAGGGTGAGAGGAGTGTCAATGCTGGGTATAGATCTCCTGATAATCAAGGGGAAGAGCTGTAACAGCCTCTCCCTTACAGTATACTCCCAAGATCAACAGGAAACCATCAACACACAAAAGAACTGCTGTTCGTCAAAGCTGCTCTCTTTCTCTATGAACATAATATTAATTCGGGGTGACCAGGTCAAAATATGTACTTTGCTGATAAGATTGTTTCATTTGCTAGAAAAACTAAAGTTTATCTTTGTTTAAATCATTATCCCTATCAGGACAATAGCCTTCTTCTCATGACCAATATTTAGCCTCTTGTCCCTTTAGACTTGTGGTACCCAGTATTTTGAACTTATTTGTACATGAGCAAAGTCAAACTGGGAACACCCAATATGCAGAATGATGAACTTCTCCAGTGCAACTTTGCCATCACCTGGTGACACCCTGAAAACTGGAAAGAGCAGTAAGGTCGCTGTCACTTAATTGTTTGTTTCTCGTGACCTTGCTTGTGAAAATAGTCATGCTAAGTGCAATAATTAATTATTATTAATTATGAATGCAGCAAACAAAACGCATGTGAATTTGAAGAAAAGAGATATTTCACACCTAAAAATCTGAAAACCCGCATGAATTTTAATTATTTGCCCCTCAAATTAAGATGCGAGAGGGTCATGAGAAACGAACAATCAACTAACAGTGGCCTAAATGTAAGAGTATGTGTGAGTGTGACATGTATACATGTACAATGTACATAAATCTCAAGTAGACAGCCTGAGAGCATTTTGACGAAATAAACCATTGATGAATAGCTAAAACAACAAACCTTTCATCTCTTTGAGCAGCACCCCCTTCAGTCAGCGTTTTTATGAAGATTCCAAGTTTTTCAAGTCCTGAGTCTGCGCCGACACCCATACCAATAATACTCAACCCCAACCCTTCCGGACCTGGAGAAATGAAGAGATAGTTAAATATTTGACATTGGTCAATCGAATAGCTATACATTTTACATGTATCAGCCATCCAAACAGTTAACATGAACAACACTGACACACACATTTATAGTTTCTCAGTCTCATGACTTTACGAGAGTTATTGTTCACTCTCCTTGAAAATGGACATATTAGACGATAATATTGACAAGAGTGATCACTCTCGTAATACAGAATCCAGGAGAGTGATGAACAGCTCTCGCAGATTTCTACGAATGTTAAGTTAATTTTCTGCAAATTTACTCTTACCCTTTTCCAGATCAACGGGGAAAACTTCCATCTTCTCCACCCGTTTCTCCAGTTCATATTCTGCCGATGCTGCCACAGGGTCAATATCTTCATTCCGTCGGTCATATTCGTCACCAGAGTATGTACAGAATACCTGCAAAAATAGGAGAATAAAAAAAAACAATATTAACTTCATAAGCCAATCAAATAGCTTCGTTTATTTTTCTAAATATTTGAACTGACCAATCAAATGCTTTAAAAATGGAAGATTTCCCTTGATGCAATGGGGTTTCTACAAAAATCCATTGAACTTGGATACCCTAAATATCCAGGGATAAAACAAAACAAAACAAATAAAACAAAAGGAGACCTAACTTTCAAGGGCTATAGCTCTAAGATTGGGGATGGTCTTGTCATCCAGCCTGCAGGAATTGTCATAAACGTGCAAACCTTGCCCTTCACAAAGGACGAATCTCGATTATAAATGCAAAAGACAATCACACATGATCCGCAGAATATTTATAGAGCCATATGACATCACCAAACCTTTGGCGAGTATGTCTTTTTTCGACTTGGGTCATGTGGGTATGTGGAGAAGATCTTGCACACTGAAGGAAAGTTAAATAGCAGGGTAACCATCCATCTAGTCAAAGAACTTATTCTATAATTACCTAACATGTCAAAGATGAGCATGTTCTGAGATCTTTTCGCCAGGTTATATCACCTAGGCACAGCTGGCCCTACTTTTTTTACAAATGCTCAATGTGTCAGTTAGGTGTGAGTGGAACTCAGCATTCATGTTACATTCAGATAAAGCAGTCATACTTCGCAGTTTTTGGTTATTTCCCGTATATAGTTCATATAAGAGGAGATACCGCTTTTCAACGTGACTTCACATGTTAGCATATGGAACAATGGCCGACCACTTTCCCATTTGCTATTATTGGAAATCTCGTAAATTCATGTCACTGTTTTTGTCTTACATGAACTATATGCCCTATTTCTCTTGCCTCAAATGGAACAGAATTATGTTCCAATAAACCGATAATTTAACTGTCCAATCAATGTAACATTACATATATCAGGCCTTGCATTCTAGATATCTAACCAGCTCAATGGCTCTATTTAATATTTCTTCGGTCATTATTTGGCAAAGATCACTTGTAGGGAATCTACTCCTCAGCATAGATAACATAACTATCTATTTCCTTTGATTTTATGAATTGTTGTTGAACGGGCTGCATTCTGAACAAATAGAGCATCACATGGCTTGGAAATTACAAACAATAAAGACAGATTGACCGATTGTGTTTTTCCACTGGCTTTTCCCCCGCTGAAACTCCCAGAAGTAGATGCCGAAAATATTTCCAAAATGGGCATGAATACATCCAAAGTGCGAGTACATGTAGGAAATGATTACAAACACATTTCAATATTTTATTAACATGTGAACCTGTTGAGTGTGTACTAGAGGCTAGAGCAGTGAGTAGTTTATATACATGTATGTATGTATAAACAAATACCACAAAAACACTTTTTCAACCTGGACAATGGGAAACAACAAAAAATAATTTGTTACAATTTCTGGTTCTGGGAGAGACCTGAATTTATAGGATAGGACCTTATAACATAAAGAGGACATTTGATTGGTTAGAAACTAACCATCTGGTCTAATTTAGACCTATTAGATTATCTGAGGTATTATAACTAGACTAATTGCTGGTAATCTCGCTGATAAGGGATTACAAGAAAATCCCTTCAATGAACTGGTCTCCATTCTATAACAGGCCCACATGTACATGATTTGAACCAATCAAGTCCTGTACTGAATTAGGCAATGTAGTATACCACTGGAGCTGAATATCTGATGTGGCGTGTATTCCCAGTAAATTGACTTAACCACAAAATTACTACAATGTGCATTTGCAGATGCAATTCAATTACACAACAGTGATGTAAGTGGACTTTTGTCAAAAAACCTGAAAATACTATCCTAGCACTTTAGGCCGGGGTCCAGGGGCCGCCTAGGCCCCTGGAAGCTCTGGGGTCCTAGATGGCTGGAGACGCATTCGAGCCAATTTCTGGCAAATAAAATAAGAAAATATGATTGGCAAGCCACTACGTTTTTTGTGTTGTTTTTCAAGCAAAACCTGTTTCATAATACACCCTCATTCTGATTCTGAAATAAGCAAACTTATTTTGAAAATTAATTTCTGAGTCAGAGAATCCTGTATGGAATGATGGAACATTTGGATCACACATTATGACATATCTATAATGTCTAACCTGAGGTATTTCAGCCGCTGCAAACTTACTCTGTGATTTATTACACCGTTCTATCTACGCCGTTTTTTCGAAGCCAAGTACAGGCAGTGTCTGGTTTGACAGTTTATTTTTGCGTCTTGACAGATGCTTCGCCGATTTTGCGTGAGCTTGTAAAGATTTTTTTCCTGAGCTGCCGTAACGTACTCTATCATTACAAATGGTACATTCAACCAAACCTGGCAAATTGAGTTTCCTTATGTAGTCTGAAAGGTGATCCCCGTGACAGTCTTTGTCCTCCAGCCATGACCAACGAAACTTATTTTTGATACTCTTATCCCCCTCATTGACGTCTATGTCGGCACTGCGATGTAACACGCTCATGATTTTCACTTTGATTTTCACTCCGGCAAAAAAGGCGCAATTTTCACTTCCGACTGCCACGCAATATCCCATAATAGTTTCGGCTGCTAGCGATTTGAGCGCCAGTACTACAGGGGAGACAACTCTAGTTGTCTCCAGAGTTGTCTCCCGTATCACGTGGCGGACAAATCATTATAAAAATGGCGACCACGTCGGTTCTTCGCTAGAGACGATCGGGATCCAATTTTGAGGATCAAAAATGGTAACAATACATACTTTATCAAGGTCAGGTAAAAAATGCGTTTTTGAACGCTCAAATATCGATTTAGTCGACATCAAGTATCACTTTCCTGGTAAAACCGGACGAGAATCTAAATTTCTATAAAAACGGATTTTTTTTCAAGTTTCAACAAAAAACCGGATTTCCGGCAAAAACCGGAAGACTTACATCACTGACACAACCACAACCGAAATAGCTCCTGAAAAGTCGCTATATAGCTGAAAAAATGCTGAATGCGACGTTAAACCTAAATTCTCTCTCTCTCTCTCCTAGCTCCTCAGTCAAAATACAGATATACTGATCCATATCCATTTTTTTTTTAACAATGCCCAGAAAGCTCGAAGAGTTGGAAATTTTCTGGCAAAATACAAGGAAAACATGAAAATCATATTCGATAGATCCCCACTGATGAGTGGCAGGCATTTGTAAAGCCCTCCCTCATACCTCCACCTCTCCTCCTCTCTCCCTGGTCTTAATTGCCTGACCACACCCACAGCAGTTATTTTCATAAACTCCAAAAATCATCATGGAAATTCTTCCAAACACAGAGGGTTTGATTTTTTTTCTTCAAATACAAGTGTGACGTCAATGATGGAAATAATGTGAATGCCATGATATTACAGTGTTGCATTAATAACAGTCACAGTTGATCCAACAATAAATGAAAGAACGTCCAGCGGTGCTTTAGAGTTTCTATAAATAAACAGGAGTAGTGTGACTAACGTCACAGGACCTACAAAGTCGTGTTTGATATGATTTAAGTGTGTACCTTGACCTGAGACTGACCATTTCCATGGTCGTAGAAGGCATCGAGACAAGTTTGTATTTGCCAATTTCGAGTTTCTAGGTCACCTAATTAGGTCACAAATTGGGTCAGAAAGTAGGTCACATTGACCATGACCCAATTAGGTCAGGTCACACTGATATTGACCTAATTAAGTGCATTTCCATGGTCTTAGGAGGCATTAGGACATTTTTGGCCAATTTTGAGGTTTATAGGTCACCTCATTTCGGGGTTTCAAAGGCACCTAATTAGGTCAGAAAGTAGATCACATTGGCCTTGACCCAATTAGGTCAGGCCACATTGACATTGACCTAATTAAGTGCATTTCCATGGTCTAGGCATTTTTGCCAATTTCGAGGTTTATACGTCACCTAAGTAGGTCAAATTTTCATCAAAAGTAGGTCAGCTCAGAACTTGCTGGTAACAGTGAGTGAGTGAATATGATTTAACCTCACTTTCAACACTATTTCAGTCATATCACGATGTTGGTTCCTATTCCTTTTCACACCCGGACACTATTCCTTTTAACACCCAAGACCCCACGGGTGGGGTCCTATTCCTTTTCACACCCGATATCCCCATGGGTGCCCCAGTTAGTCACCTCTTACGACAAGCTCTCTGAGGAGCTGAGACTATTCTTATCATGACCTGGTAACAGTCCCCTAATGCATATTCATGCCAAAAATCAAGATTCTGATGTCAACGGTTCTCCTTAATTTGCCGGAGAATGGATTCGGATGGACTCACTCATTACGGGACAATTTGCAAATGAGAGGAAAAATAAAAAATAAAACAAGAGCCCAAGGGGCTTCAATATACGCCTGTATATCTGGTATTACATTGGACCAAATTTTAATAGTCTTGATTCCAATTAGTAGCCAATTCAGAGAAAGGTCTACAAATTTGTGCTTCTGAGAATGTAACATATCACATCTAAAATTGAATGATAAACTAAAATGAGCTTAGTTGACCTTGGAGCAAGAGCCGCGAGCTCACATATTCCACACTGAAATCGAAATAGTCAAACACAAGAAAATATTAGTTTTCCTGCAAATGGATTTCTTTCAGACGAGAGAATTTTTAATGAAGGAAGAAGAAAGTGATGAAGTAAACCTTTGTTCCTGAGTTAATAAACAGGTATTAAGTTTATAAAAGACCCCTCTCCCCGTTAAATTAGTAAATGTATGGTTTCTGTTTCACAACAGTTTAACTAAATGTAGCTGTTTCAAACATGGGAGACAAATCCACAGGACAAATGCTATATACATGTAGGGGAGAGAACTCTGAATATTCCAACCTACCACATATAGTCAGCTAAACTTGATTCAGTTTTGGGGAACTGTGACCTTGACCTTTGACAAATTGATGTATGGCTCCTTCATGCCATGCAAGTAAGGTATACTCAAAGTTTGGTACCAATCCATACCTTGAAACTAGAGATATCGCACGGAAAACAAATGTTAATGGATAAATGGACAGAACGCAACATCGCATTACATGACCTCTTCTTCGACAGGCAAAGGAAAATGTGACTTTTAATGATTTCCTGATTTTGGGGTCACAGTAACCTTGACCTAAATTTTAGTACACGACACATCGTCTTACCTCAATGTATCAATGGATACAAAAAATCATTAGTTTTATGAATTTTATGATTTTGGGGCTCACAGTGACCTTGACGTTCAGCCTTGACCTACATTTTGGTACATGACACATCATGTCCCCCTAATGTATCCACCGACACAAAAAAAAAAGTAATTTTCAAAGATTTCTTGATTCTGGAGTCACAGTGACCTGGACTATTGACCTTGACCTAAATTTTGGTACATGATAAACCGTCTCCCCGTAATTTCTCAATGGACACAAAAAATCATAATTTTTAACAATTTCATGATTTTGGGGTCGCAGTGACCTTGACCTACATTTTGGTATGGGACACATCGTGTCCCCCTAATGTATCTACGGACACAAAAAAAAATGTTATTTTTAATAATTTCCTGATTTTGGGGTCAGAGTGATCTTTGACCTTGACCTAAATTTGGTTTGCGACACTTCATTTCCCCCTATTGAACCTACTCACAAAAAATTAGGAAGTTTTAATGATTTCCTGATTTTTAGGTCACACTGACCTTTGACCTTGATTCTGGGGTCACAGTGATCTTGACTATTGATCTGGATCTAAATTTTGGTACATGACAAAACAGCTACCCGTAATTTCTCAATGGACTCAAAAAATCATGATTTTTAACAATTTCACGATTTAACAATTTAACAATTCCTTGACCTTCGACCTTGGCCTACATTTTGATAACTGGCACATCATGTCCCCCTAATGTATCTACTGACACAAAGAAATGTTATTTTCAATAATTTCCAGATTTTGGGGACAGTGACCTTTGACCTTTGACCTTGATCTATATTTTGGTATGCGACACTTCATTTCCCCCTATTGAAACCACTCACAAAAAATTTGAAATTTTTAATGATTTCCTGATTTTTCGGTCACACTGACCTTTGCCCTCTGACCTCGACCTAAATTTGGTATGCAACACATCGTTCCCCCCAAGGGCATCCACTCACCAAAAATTAGAACTGGAGACAGAAAACTGTCAACGATCAATGATTTCCTGATTTTAGGCAACAGTGACCTTTCACCTCTGACCTTGACCTCAATTTTGGTACACTACACATCGTCTCCACCTAGCATATCCACTCACAAAAAATTGGAACTGTGGATAGAAAAAGTTCACAGATATAGACCGGACACGAACACTTCAGGGATTTCCTGTTTTTTAGGCCAGTGACCTTTGACCTCTGACATTGACCTTCATTTTGGTGTGGACTGTGGATAGAAAACTGTCCCAGATATAGACCGGACACGACGGACGGACGGAAACCACCATCACATAATACGTCCGCCTTTTGGCGGGCGTATAAAAATTTGATACCATCTTTCTAAATGTACACCGGAGCCTGGTATTCATCATTAATGCAGTACCAGAAGCACTATTACAAGTACCTGTTCAGTTTTGCCCAGGGTGATACAGTGGGGTTCAATTTGTGACACCAGTGGGAGGGAGGCTCTGGTGGGCGGGGTCACCTTCACCATTGTCTCGCACATTGTTGCAGTAATAATGTCAGGTTTATGTGCCACGAGAAATGTCTTACAGCAGTGAAACTTGACTTGCTATCATACACCTGTACATGTATTGAAATTTCTCGGATCAATAATACCTGTTCCATACGTTATTGGTTTGCGGCAAATGGATTCAGGTGATTGCATAAATTGCACAATCAGCAGTTTATATTTGATGATCAAGCAGTGTCTTCCTTTGGACGTCGTACATGTACATATGCCTTGAGGAATTTGTTATCTCCAGACAGCCAGGATTCTCAATTCAGGGATATTACAAACCAAATTTGCATAACTCATTCCTCCATAACTACCAATGATTATAACTCCAATTCTATGAGCGCTTTATGGCTGCATCGACTCGAGGTAAATCCGCCATTATGGTCTTTCATGGTGATTGTCTGAGACCATCAGAAATCTGGTAATAAAATGTCCCATCATAAAAGGTCAAATTGTCTCATCAAAACCAGCTGTGATTCCTCGTGTGGGATAACAAAAAATTACAATAAATGTACATGTTCAGCATGAAATAACTTTCTTCAATGGACACATGATATCACTGGACACTGGAAACTTTAGTTGAACATCCTTTCTTTACAAAATATATCCGCAGAAAGAACAAATAAAAGATGAAATTTTTGAATGCGGCACAAATGATTGACAAGGAACTTTGCTGTTGTATCTCAATTGTGTAGACAAACAATTCACAAATTTTCCATCAGGCATGGAGTTGAAACCGTCTACAAGAATGAATCATTTTCTCTTCTTTGCAAAATTATATTCCAATAGTTCAAATCAGCCAATAAGAAGATAAACGTATCCCAGAATACACTGGAGCTTTAGTTAGTCATCTTCATCTCTTAACACGGACAAATTAATCCAAATTATAGTTGCTGCATCAACCTCCTCGGATGAAATTCTGAAATCTCTGGAAGCAGCAGGAAAGATGATCAATCATTTCTTGCACGGATGCTGCAAGAAAACTGAGGGCTGAAATCTAGAAATCAGTAATTTATTGTACTACTGATTAATCATTTCATGTATGCCTTCTTCTATTAGCCAACATTTCGAATCCATGAAACGAATCATGAAATTCCTGGAAAGCACACGATCTGGATAGCAAATCTGTTGTTTCTTTTTTTATGTCCCTTTTATGCCAGCTCGAATCATCAATATCTAGATGGGCAGTAATCTCCAAGCAGGGCTGTTGAGGAAGTCTCTGCAGATATAACCTTTAAGTTAGGTGAACTTTCATATACATCATAACATGTTATCTGTCAGCAGCTCTCCTGCACAATCTCATTCCTTCAACAAAAATGTCAATATACTATGTTGAGATTGCACACTCAAAATGCTAAGATCAGGTCTGCCATGTTTCTGTTGCCTCGTTAGCAAACTGACCGATTAGCTATTATGTCAGAGTCAATTATCCCAGGTGGCCCAAGTTGGAAGGTATGGGGAATAACAGAATATATCAGCAAAATATCCTGTGGTAAGCCACGAAAGACGTTATTAGGCACACAAATTGGAAGCAATCCTACACAGAGCAGCCACAGAGTTCCACGGTCAAGGTAACATACACAAGTACATATGTACATACAAATTACACGCATGGATATATGAAGACATGGCCAATATTTGAAATATCTCCTTTCTGGTTCACTGAAATTACCAACAAGGTACATGTAAACACGTTCCAAAATACCTTACTACAAAAATAAGAGAACCTATGGGTCAGTCCATGTTACACTGCAGGGGGGTTAATGCATGTTTGTCAAAATGTATGCATACATAAATGTTAGTTTATTGGCTGAACCACAACATTTAGCTTATAAGTGAGTGTGATAAGTCATACATTCCCAAGACAGTTTGAAAGATGTTCTTTGAAAAAGCCTAACAGAATGGTAGTAGGTGCTCTACTTCAGATCACGAAACCTTTCCACCCCAAGTTTCTTCAAACTGACAGGAAGAAAGCTCTCATGTGTAGACCTTAACACTTGACCAGTTTTCGTTTGCAGTCTGCAGTTAGAAACATTGCCTGACTGCTTCTCTGATAAGACATCTACTAGGGAAGCGGAGCTCCCAAAGCCCAAAACTCCAAGACAGAATTCCTCTGGGTGTCAGACTGCACATCAAGTGTTTCAGGAGATATTGGGCTGTTTAGGGCATTAAGTCTTGCAAAAGAATTCACTAAACTTGAAAATGTTTGAAAGCGAAACCTGCCCTAAACTTTATCATGTTCATAGAGACTAAACTTACATGTGCATGTACATGTACTTGCAGAATTTCACAGTATCCGAGAAATTTCACTGATCTTCCAGACAGAATTGTCTTGAAGCAAATTCACAACTAGAGGAGAATGTGTCCAGAGCGAGAAATTTCACTGATCTTCCAGACAGAATTGTCTTGAAGCAAATTCACAACTAGAGGAGAATGTGTCCAGAGGAACACATATGCCCCACCCTGCACACTTTATCATGAACGCAGTAGGAGGTGGACCTTTGAGTGTGACAGCGAAGAACACCAAGAGTTGTCCCCAATCAACTACATGTACTGATTACATGCATTAGGAGCATGTAATCTTTTAAATATCACGAAACAATGCTACATTTTAAAGCCATTGTGAAGTCTGACCTTTTGACCTAAAATAATCTGACCTATTTGCAGTCACATGGTCAATATTTTTATGAACTTTTAAGATCAATAGAGCATACATGTACCTCAAAATATGATTCTTCTTCGGCCTCCCAGCCACTTTTCAGGAATTTTAATTATGCTTTTATGCCAATTTTTGTGAAAATTTATGATTATTTTATGCTATTTTCAAGGAAATTTTATGCTTTTTTATACTTTTGTCATCTATTTTTTATGATTTTTTTTATGTGCATGATATTTTCAAGATAAGCAAACCTATATTGGAGAGGTACAATGTCATATATGACAAGTAGAGAATGAGCGGATATCAGAGAACCCTGGCTATGTATGTGACTAATAATATAACTCAACACAGAACCAGGTATTGTACAACATGATATGCACATACTTGGAACTCGTGGGCATGCCCAATACCAGATTTTGGAGATTTTAAGTGCAGTTCGTCAACTGATCAATTTTTTCCCAACAAAAATTTATGATTTTATGATTTTTTTTTAAATTTTATGCTGTTTTCTCATTTTTGGCAAAATTTTATGATTTTTATGAATTTATGCCACTCTGGGAGGCCTGCTTCCTGTACTGTGACCTTGACCTCGGACTCCAATATCAAAAGGATTCTTTATGTCAACACATCTGTGAACTTTCAAAGAATTCGTTTGAGCGTAACTCAAGATATCATCCAGACAAGATGGAACAATAGTGAAGGATGGAGGAACGGATGGAAGGACAAAAGGACAAGGGCAAAACATAATGCCACTTCCAGTCCATATGGCATCAAAATACCATCTTTAGTACTTATCAGTGTATTTAAACTGTGATGCATACATGTATCTCATAGATTTAGCGCTTAAGAGATGGAATACAAAAGCAAGGGTAGATAACTCACTCTGATAGGAGAACGACTGAATTTGACACGGCCGACTTTCTTGAAGACTGATAGGAAGTCATCATCCTCTTCGTCAGTGCTGCAGAGTCCATCAATCTCGGCAAATCCATGTTCTCCTTCAGTCATGTCCGACTGCTGGTCACCTGATACAATAAATCAACCAATCAGATTTATGGAACTATGTTGACGAAATTTGAAATAACTGAGCAGATGCTCTGTATTATGTGGCTTAACAGAACAGATCATAATCTTGTTGCAACCTAGTCTTACTCATTTTTCTGTTTGTCCAATGTTAACCAATAAAATTCTGGTTATGATAGAAATGACATTTAGTACACATGTACAACCAATCATACTTTCGTTACCATGGAGATGAGGTGGAACGGTGCAGTGGAAATACATGGCTATATTGTTGTGATATTCATATTGGGAATATATGTAGTTTATAATGTAAATTCTCCATCACTTCAATTTCATCATAGTTTATACATGAATAACCGTAAGTTTTTTTCAGCATATTTGATCTGATATCAATTTCATTCGTTCATATCCAGTTTCAAACGGGTCAGTGTTTTGACATTTCAACCCTCACAGATCATTGAGAAAATTATTCATTTTCATATTAGACGTGTGATAATGCAATAAAACATTGATTGCAATGTAAATGAACAAACCGCAGTTCCGCTTCGATACTGCATGTACATGTGTACACTAAACTATTAAACTTTTACATACATTTGAGATATATATACGGTAATTCCCCTATTAATTTATCACCGGAAGTGCAGCAAATATGGCTGATATCTGGAAATATTCTTGATGGCACCAACTACAAAGTGTCACATTTTGTCATTATTTGATTTTTCTTCAATTTGAATGAAGAATGAGAATGCTACTTTTTCTCTTTGTTTGAATAACAGAGTTGAAAAATGAACTTCCTGTGATTGATTTATTAGGGGAATTACCGTATGAGCATTTCATGAACTATGTAAGTACTGCATTATGGCATAATCTCTCTAATAATTCAATCATACGGACTGGAAGTTCTCACTCGAGCTGTGAGCGATCAAATTCATTAGAACAGGAAGTTGGCAGAATGGTCCAAATTGATGCAGATAATCCATTATTTCTTTGGTATTTCAATTATTTTAGAGGGTGCGGTAATTCCCCTAACAATTCAATCACAGGAAGTTCACTTTTCAACTCTGTTATTCAAACACAGAGAGAAAGTAACATTCCCATTCTTCATTTTAAATTGAAGAAAGTCCTATAAAGACAAAGATGACACTTTGTAGCTGGTGCCATGAAGAAGATTGCCAAATATAAGCCATTTTTGCTGCACTCCCGGTGATCAAATTATTACGGGAATTACTGTGATCAAATTGATCAGAACCACTGATTTAATTTTCTCCCCAAAATTGGGGGTTATTGAATTTTGATAGGGGGATTGAATTAATAAGGGATTACCATAATATACTAAAATTTTAAATGGCCCAAATTTGTAGCATTTGATATTCTGAACAGATTGATGCAACAATGCAGTTCAGGTCACTCAGATCTGTAGACGTATCCGTAGCAATGGTAGAATACATGTAGTATTTGTCAATCACAATGCAAGGGAGCAAACTCTTACACCTCATGGATGATTTGCACCGTGGAGCTAGACATTGAACCTTTTGCATGAATTTCTTTGTATGTAAACCTGCATGCAGTACATGTTGCAGGAATTCATTTTAGGAATCAAAAGCCAATAACCAAATTTTGGTTGGAAAAAATGACTAATAAATCCACGACTTTTACTTTTCAGAAACAAAGCCGCATTTGAAAGAAATCCATTTCATTTCTCGATCATCAAAAATATGAGCTGAGAAAACTTTTCTCAAAAGGTTTTATTATTTCTACATCTGACATATACAGTGTAATGAAGGAACTAATACAACTGTTATGGCGCATAAACAAAGGGAAATAGTGATTGAGTGAATATGATACATCGCTTTCAACAAAGTGAAATAACTGTAGGCTATACCAACTTACCACTGGCGTCGGAGTCGAGGACCTTGTCCGGTTCTTCATGGCCATCACCCTGTTCTCGCTTAGCCAACAAAACTCCGATCTCCTGAGCTTCTTCATCACTGAGTAAATCACGACTGAGAACGAACAAGTGAACAGTTTTTATTTGAAAATTCAGAATATCAAATGAATCAAATCAAAATACGTGGCAATAATAAAATTGTCAAACATGTACATGGACATTTCTTAGGTAATAACATGCACTGAAATAGAGCAAATCAATCATTCATATCAGTTTACACGGCAAGTATGGAGGTAATATGATGTTATACCATGGCTTGGATAACCAAATAGTCTTCACTGACGTCCTCAAAAAAGAAATAAATTATTAACGACAAATTGGATTAAAGGTGCATAAAAGAAAATCAACTTAGATTCAGCTTCTGAAATAATGAGAGAAATATATTTAATAGGAGCATAAAAATACATAAACCAACTTAGCTTCAATGAACACAAAAAATACTAAAGTTTGGATGTCTATTGCATCTCAACAGCCTGGAATTATAGACATTGTGATTAGCATAACAGACATGAACAGTTTGTACATACAAATACATGCAGATTTTCCAATCTTTTCAGAAATGATAATCTCTGCAGAACAGGACTGTAAATAAGTGGTAACCTGTCATCCAGGTTGTCAGCAGGTTACCTCTCTCAGACAACCAACAACCTCTCTAAGGAGTTACCTTAAACATGACAATGTTGAATGTGACAACCCGTTTAGGTTACCACCACAAATGCCATGGTAACCTAGGTGTAAATCCTTATTTCCAGCCCTGTGTGGGCAGAGCTTTGTACAATATGGGGTGTTTGAAGGCTTCACTTCAGCATGGAGTATCCACTATGAATGGATTTAAGCCCAAGGCTATTTGGAACAAGGATATTCTTCCAGTATTAAATTTGATTGGTCAATCCAAATTTTCAAACAGAAAACCCAGTATTTTCATTGGCTTGTAGGGGGAAAAACAGGAAAAAAATCCAGCCAATTACAGAGTTTCTGTAATGGCCGAAAATTAATAAAACCAACCTCACCTGTTCACTCCAGTCTTATACATGTACATGTAACTCACAAAATTGGACCACCACATCTACACCATGTAAGTATATAAGAAATATTGTTACATTGTGAATGAAGGTGCCCCACTAAGTACATGTACATGTCGTTACTCACGTAAGGCGTTTCCTGTATCATTTTGATCACTCGCCAGTTCTGCTCCTAATTAACAGACCCACAATCAGTCTCAAACATTTGTAGGGGAATTAGGTCATCTGGATCAAGTGATTTCACCGATTTATTAGCTGGATTTCCTACTTGTCAGCTGAAGTGCCATATTGGTAATTTCACTCCAGAAATATGGTCCGCCCACTAAAAAACTTGTTTTCATCGTCCAGTGTGCATCGAATACATGTAATTATAACCGTGTCCACAGATAATTTTGCCAAACATTTTTATTTTATTTGCCGAAATATCAGATCCTGGCATTGAGCGTCATTATTCCTCATGCGCCCCCAAGTGGGTGAGCAGTATGAGTTTTGTAACATATCTGTTGCCACTAAGGGAAAATTAATTTCCTCCACATGATGGCGGAGTGAGTGAATATTATTTAACATCGATTTCAACTATATTTCAGTCATATCGACATCATATTAGTCTACATGATGACTGTACATATATAGTTGCCCATGTCCAGCTAACCATATCGTAGTTATATCATCACCATATAGCCGAACTACTGCTGAATGTGACATTAAACCCTAACTCACTCATTGACTTACTAATTATTCCTCGGGCTGCCGCTTGCACGGCGGTCTCCACGATGATTTGAGACAGTATTTCAAGAGCATGGGAACTGGATTACCAAGAGATTCAATCTGAGTTTACAAATAATGCACCCTCCTTCAACACTTTTTTTTTTCTCGAAAAAATAAGATAAACAATTTTTTTCATGGGCCTAACTGCCAGTATTTAAAAGCATAGAGCTTGTGATACAGGTATTATATTAGACTAATTAAGCATCCCCAGCAGACTTACTGCTTAATTAGTTACTCCAGGTGAACTCTCTGAATGCTCATTTCTCTGAAGTAATATAATGTATCAGTATTCCTTGGGGAAGCTACAGCTGGATGATACAAATTGGCTCTGGTTTAAATTCCCATTTCTCCTCATCTACAGCCTCAATACCACAGATTTTTATTACCATCTATGGTTAAGAGTCTCTCTACTAAATCTATCAACCTATTTGCACTTCATCAGACTTTGGAATCCAATAAAGGATATGTGTCATTTACATACAAAACAATCCTTTGTGTCTGAAGGTAATAAAGACGATTTTGTTTACAATCTAAATCCTGAAAAATTATATTTTTTTGTGACGTTTACATACTGTACGGAAATATCAGCCTCAGAAAAAGTGATTTAGTCCAATGGTCATTTGCATATAAATGGATTACTGAAACATCAAAATGTGCTCCCTGGTCTATTTTAGTATTTTTGAGGCATTTAGTAAGATATTGCAAGGAAAGGGGATGACTGGTCATCGAATGAAATCATATTCTTAGTTACATGTACATGTAGCATTGTCCAACACCTGAATGAGGAACCCAAATTTGAACCGTTTAACAGATCAAAGCATACGATAAATTATCTGATAGTTCAATCACAGGAAGTGAAAATCCACACCGTAAAAATCAGGGCGTGATCAAATGTATTAGAACAGAAAGATGATAAATTGATCCAAAATCATGCAGATAATCCATTGTTTCTTTGTTATTTTAATGATTTTCAAGGGATATCAATCTATTAGAATGATTGATCGAATTACGTCCTCAAAATTGGCGGTGCTTGAATTTCAATACGGTAAGCCATCTAATGATCCAATCCTCCAATTAAAATTCAATCGCCCCAAATGTTGGGAAAAAAATTCAATCGGGTGGTTCTAATAAAGATGATCATCCTCTAAAATCATTGAAATAACAAAGAAATAATGGATTATATGCACGATTCTCAACCATTTTGTCAACTTCCCGTTCTAATAAATTTGATCACCCCCATATTTTAGGGTGGGAAGTTTCAATTTCTGTGAATCCGATTGAATTATTAGAGGGATTACCATAGGGAAAGTGAATTATTAGAGGGATTACCATAGGGAAAGTGAATTATTAGAGGGATTACCATAGGGAAAGTGAATTATTAGAGAATGTATCATTGGCATAAAGATCAGCCCACAAAATTCACCTCGGCAATCGGCAATTGCCGAGGTAAATGCCGTGGCATAAGCAGTTCACCTCAGCAATGTTTAACAGGGTGTTAAATAGGAATTATTTAATATGATATTAATTTTCCTACGAAGTAGGCTACCATCTGCAAATGGTCCGGTAGTCAGTCAGTCAGTGAGTCCATCCGAATCCTTTCGTCGGCAAAATAAGGAGAACCGTTGACATTAGAACCTTGATTTTTGGCATGAAGGTGCATTAGGGGACTTATCAGCAAGTTCTGAGCTGACCTACTTTTGATAAAGAATTCTGGTGACTTTTGATGAAAATCACTGGTCATTCTGACTTGGGCCGTGCCCATCTTCATATAGGCAGGAATTCAACTGGGGGTCCAAGAGTTCAGTGCGCATCAGTCCTAATGCCTACCCTACTTCGTAGGTCCTGTAACATTAGTCACACTGTTCACATGTTGCTGAGGTGAGTTTTCCGAATTGTGCGGGCTGAATGGTGAAAATGTGTTATTATAAAATTAAATATCTGATCCTTACCTTCAAGCCTGCTCAGTTTGACCACAAACATCAACATTGAATATGTGCAGAATCCATATTTGGAAAGGCAACACAGGCTAACATATGTGCAGTGAGCCACTCTCAATACATCTTATCCAACATGCTCTGCGTTAACTCGATAATTATTTAACAGCGGACAAAAATCTGAAGACCTCGTACGCACATTCCGCAATAGTATCAACCCGGTTGCCATGGCAAGTGGCTACTTTCACAATATTTTCTGTCACAACATTCCAATTAAATGACTAATTAAGTCGGGGAGTTATCGACATCAATAACACTTGTCTCGTCAGTTTTTTGCTAGGCCGGACAAGAAACGGATATAAGAGCCCAAGGTGCATTCATCTGGTATCATCAGGCCTTAATAGCCCATCTCTGAACCAGTGGCTCAAGAACAGCGGGTTAAGAAGACTATTGGTGATAAATATATCGATCGGGCAATGAACGACAACGGACAATTCCCATCGTGCTCACTCAAGATTGGATGTACATTTACCTTTGTGGAGACCGATAACAGTGAACAGATACATTTATGTACGTCTGTAGACGATCATTTCCATGTTGTGCAGAAACTGTGTCATAAATCATTGATCAGCATGATGCCTCCATGCTGAAAATATGCTGCTATATCACAGCATGAATGCAGTGTTTGAGTGACTGAGTGAATAGAGTTTAACGTCGCTTTCAACAATATTTCAGCTATATCACAACGAACCAACTAAGCACCACCCAGCCCAGTTTTGTTCCTGCTACTTCAAAGAAGAAATCTTTGAAGCAGCATGGAACCAGGCACCCTCCATCCACCCTATAAAACACTGAGGACAGAGCACGAGACACAGACAGGACGCTTACATGGTGTAATAAAAAGAAGTGATATTACAGTGCTAGATATCACATTATCAAGTTGCTTCTCATGCTGAAAATATGTTGCAATTTCACAGCATGAATGCAGCGTTTGATCAGCATGATAGCAGTTAGCTCATGCTGCAATGGATTGTTATAGAAACGCCACTCCAGTGCATCATGGGATACCGTCCAGTTTTGAAACATTTGATTGGTCAATTCAAATTTTCAAAACAAATCCAGCATTTTCATTGGACAAAACTGGAAGAGAATCCAGTCAATCACAGAATAAATGAGATTACATAAGGGTTGTGCAGAGTAATTAAGTAATCACACCATAACTATGTAATCTAGGCAGACTGGCAAGGAACTCCAGATCATATATGCTTCCTTGCACCTGAACACAAAGGAGAAATATTTGTCTCTGAAGATCCAGTTTTTTTTTGCTATAATGTATAACAGTAATTATTTTCCAACCTTCTCTGTCATGTATACATTAAGTTTTGATCAGTTGAAATTACATGTATAATACAGTAACAGTTGAAAGATACCTTTGACTTAAAGATGTAATCAGCCTCAAATCTGGGCTGAAATCAATGTCTCTCAAACTCAGCGAAAGTGACATATGTTACAACAGGTACAAAATGAGAGACATTTGATCACACAAATCTAAACTTGTTTCTACCATTCACGAGAAAATAGAAGGAATTGATCTTTAAAAATAAACAGCATGGCATGCCATTTATTTTTCCACGGCCGTGTCAACAAGCGTATACACGTGTGGTGCATTCTACCAACGTATGCTATGCGACATGCACGAGCCATGACGTTAGATATCCCATGGCTGCAGCTGTGCAGCATTCAGATTCGTGAGCGTCGCTACGTCACTCATACATCACGCAGTGACGTCATTTTCCTCTCCGCGTACAACATCCACTCAATGGCGAAGCAGCAAACCCGTCGAAGCGGGCAGAGTTTCAAATTTCTTTCACAAGATATTCTTGCATTCGTTGTATATGGCGATCCCACTATCATCAAATATAATACATTTGATGCTTTGGTAATCTTCTCTGCTGAAAAAAATGCATAGGGGTGAGTTTACAAAATCCATCCATTTTGAGGCTGATTACATCTTTAACTTTAGATCTCCTTATGCATCATGGGATCCAGGTTCAAGTAGTTCGATTGGTTGATTTGAATCGTTTTAAAACAATCCAGCAATGTGATTGGCTCATGGAACAAAATGCGAGAACAACAGTTTGTGAAGGGATCCACTGGGAATCACATGTTCATCAAATATATTTCTATATCTGCTAAATTCTCTCAAAATTCATCAGTTTTAGATCATCTTTCAAACATACAGGCACTTTCCTCATCCATTTATACTGAACAGTCAGAGCTGATTCTAGTCAGAATATTTTTTTAATCCGCTTTATTATGTGTTTTGAAATAATCGAATTATTAGATACTTTACTGTATATATACATGTAAATATTACTAAACGAAAACATGACAGGCTATATGAATTTCCCTTCATGAGCCTCTTTATCATGCCCTGTGTGTAGTTTATTACACTTTAATACTGTTATGATCCTGGACATATAGGACATATTTGACAACCCTCAGAAATATGTAAATAATGATATAGATTAAGTCAGAGAATGATTACTTATGGATGATATATACTGACCACATATAAGCACAACTGCTGAACAATGTTAATCTGCAGTTGTGTGCTGCATGGTCTGTTTGTTTTTAACCTGTACATGGTTGTTGTTTCTGTTTTTGTGAAATATGCATCAGGAGTGTCAAAAAGTTAGGAAAAAGTGAGCTCTCCACTTTGGAGGTCAGAAAGGTCGTTTTTCTTGAAGGACTTTAAAAATACAGAAAGTTGCAGTTATTTACATATCTGTAAACATTTTTGCCTGTTACCCTATTTCTTCTAATTATTCAGATGGCAAAATTTAACTTCAGGCATCTGTGGAGAGAAATTCTGCAAACACTCTGCAAATAGAACTATCTTACTTTGCAGTTCTTGGGATAAATAACATATCTATTCCACAGTATTTAGCCTCAGTTGACATAAAGATGGCATCCAAAACTGCTGTATGAAAAATTAGAAGAAATATGGTAGGGTATGTTAATTCCGCTAATAAATCGATTACCCTATCGAGATCGATCACCTATGATTTTTGGAGAAAAATATGATTGGAAGTTGTAATGACACACTGTCAAAACTGACATTTTCACTCAGTTCCATGGCCTGTGGTATTCTCAGGTTCCACTGTATAAACAAGGGGTATAAAGATAAACAATGTCATTGATTTATGTCTGATATAACAACTGAGAAAATGAAAACAAAGAAATCAAAAATACTAACTCTTTAAAATCCTCTTTCCATTTGGATTTGCCATTGGTTCTAGGTATTTTTGGTTCAGGGGAGGACGTTGAAGAGCCAGTATCTTGAGTGGATATCAGGGAAGATGGCCTCTTTTGATTGGTCGATGCATCTGGGACTGGTGACTTGGGGGTATCTGGGTTAGAGAGTAGAGACGAGGACCGTTTTCGATGAACGAGCACTTCGTCTTGCAATATAAAGCTCTTTTTCGCTCGGGAATCTGGCATTCGCATTGTGACAATGGATTCTGAGTTTTCAGATTCACTGTTGTGTGGAATGTCACCTGAAACGCTGGTGCGCACACTGATGAGGATTGGCTCTGACTCATCAGCGCTTGTATCTGAAGTCGTACACCTGTCAGAGTCTGTTACACTGCGTTCTACTTCCTCTGCGGAATGATCTTTAATTTTCTCTTTCCGCTTAGAGCTGTCCCAGTTCTTCTTTACCTTTGGTTCACTAATACTGCTTAATGACTTATTTCCTTCTGAAGCTGTCCCATTTTTGGCATATTTGGAGTCTGATGCCACCTTTTTCACCTTCCATTGAGGAATATCTAAAATGCTTGAAGTAGGCGTCTGCTTAGCTTTAAAAGCGTTTATCAGCTGATTAACTCCAATCATTGGGTTCGTGTCCGAAATCCCAGCACTGGCTTCTGAACTACAGGTGTAAGCGCTGGACGCGGCACTCTGGATGCTGATTTCTGATTCGTTATCACTTTGTTCCATGGAATTTCCAAGTGCCTCCAGGTGGTCAAAACTCGAGTTACTCAGTTCTGTGTACACAGCATCATCAACGTTCCTGCTCGTTGTATTTTGTTCAAGCAGAGCTATCTCCCTTAGTCCACCAGAGGGCGCCATATCAAATTTACTGCCAGTGACTGTCTGGTTGACATTTTTACCCAAGCTATCAAACAATTCGATCAGTTTCGCGGCATGTTTTCCACGAACATGTGAAACCCTCCCTTGTTGACTTCTGGTTTCCATGTCTAATTCCATAGATTATTTTCTACCGAAAAGCAATAAAATTGTTTCCTTTCTCATTCCAGCAACTTTCCTCTTTCACATTGGTAATTTCCCCCAGGATTTGTGAATCTACAAGGAAGGAAACATTGAAATACATGACGTACATGTAATAATAAATTATATGAAATGATGATATGCTGATCTGCAAAAGAACCTCTTCAACCCTTTTGAACACGGATTATTTCCCATGACAAAAGTGATCTGCTGACGATTAATTCTCTGAGAACTGTTAAAATTTGTACATGTTGTCATGGAATGCTAGAAATTGTGTTTGCATATGAGATTAATTTGTAGGAAAACATAGGACCCCTATCTCCACAATGAATACTTCAGCATTATTTGTTCCAGTTTTATAACAAAATCAATGAAATAGCATATAAAATTAGGTTTTATTGCAAGACCATGTGCTGTCCCCAGCTTTCTTGACTTGAAAATGTCAAAATTCAATGAAGAAATCATTGTTTTTCAACCGCAATTAACTGTGGTTTAGCTTGGCCATTTTCAATGTTTGACCTCTCATCGGAAAGGGTAACATTGCCCCTTTTTAAATGATAATACCTCAGATGGATGGCAAAAATTAAACGGAAGATATGATTGGATTAAAATTATGTTTTTGCTTGGATCCTAGCCGTTGGCCGATAGAGGTCATGTGGGCAAAATGACACATACCGATTGGCTTGTTGGCAGGCACAAAACAAACAAATTTTGACAAACTTTGTAGATCAAGGCTCGTAAAAATATGGAAATATACTTTTCCGATCATCATTGACAGTCTTAATCATCTAGAAAATATTCACCATGCTTTACCGGTCATGTAACTTCAAAAATACAGGAGTTAGTCCAGTTTAATGAAATTAAATCTACAGGTGGACTTTGCTAAAAACTAACCTGCACGTAAAGCAGTTCTACAGGACTGCCTAGCATAGATAATCGTCTAAACTGGAATTGTCCAGGACAAAAGCTGAACACAGTGTATCTGTTGAGTTGAATTAAACCATGGGTGTCAGGGTTGCTGTTGGGAGAGGGAGGGGGGGGGGGGAGGGATATGAGCATAATTTGAGTTAGCATGTAGTTAACAGTACCCCTCAATCTGACAGAATGAGCCAATGAATGGTGGACTGAACTCTACATGTACTCTGTCTCTTGTAAACATTTTTATCATTTAGCGGGTTTCAGTTAATCATGCAAGCTTATTCCAAACTGGCCCTGCTTTGAAATACATGTACTAGTGTAGGTCATTCACACATATGTGATTCTGCAAGGTCGACAGGTCGTCACCTGAACTCAGCATTCAACACTTTTGTAAAGGACAAGTGTATGAAAATTTTGAACTATCATGAAAAAAAACTGCAGCCAATTGTGAGAAAACACAAAATTATTCCACTTTCACCCTCAAATACATGCTTGCCATTTGTAGGTGTATCTACAACATCTTTGGAAATAATTTATATCTTAAAATAGATTTTCCCACACTGTAAATTCGAACCAGTTAAGAAATCACTGCCATCAGTATGCATTAGAGACAGAAGAAAATACTGAATACTACATGTACCTTGTTTATATGTAGGTCCATTTTCTGACATGTGTTGACTGATGATACATCATGTATATTATACACATGCAGTTGTTGACAGATTCAAGAGGGTCAAAACCATATGGAATATTCAAACTTCAAAAGACCTACTTAACTTCACAGAAAATCATACATATATTATTGAAATCCCAGGTGTGAAAAGGCGTTGAAGCCGTTCAAGCTGAAATTAACTGTATATTTTTACCGTAAACAACCTTCCCATACATGTACGTGGCCATCATATTTGAATTGAGTTATTCTAAGAAAATCAAAATATTTTAAATGTCCAAGTTTGAATGATAATTATCAGTCATCAATCAAATTCAACTACACAAGAAGATGGTTTTCTTAATTTGTTATTTCTGAAAATAAATATGGATTACAGTAAATCCTCTAATAATTCCATCACAGGAAATATGTTTTCTCAATCCAAATATTAAATATTGTTTTCAAATATTAATTTTAAGATTGGATTCAATTTTATTAATATATATTACTATTAGTCATATATTGATATTTTAAAATGCTGTGATTAAAATTATTAAGCTGTAAAGCTGACACATTGATAAAGGAACACGACATCTATATGTATGTACATGTATACATGTACTGTAGTTTCTACTCAATTTAGGAGGTGATCAAATCTATTAAAGCGACAAATCAGAATTTGAGCCAAAGCATCATTGCAATTCAAAATATTCTCCTGGGTTAAAAGATAGGGGAAAGCAAAATTTTACAACTCAGTAGCTGATCAGTTGAACAGATCAATAGGCTTCTCTTTGATCTCTCAATAGTGTACAACTGAGCCATTATTAGAACATCTACCATAAGTTATAAAATATGTAGTATATTCAGTTGACACGGATATACTCTTTAGAAAAAGTAAAACATAAAGGGTGAATTACTTCCAGTTCGTGTCCGAATCCTTGATTCATTCAAGAATGTGCGACTATGTCTCGCATCAAAAACATGATTACCATACTTATAACCATGTCCAAATACATGTTCTATTAAATGTATGACAAATGAAATCAAAATAATATGGACACTGACTCACATACCTGGATCAGTATAACACATGTACATGTACATAATCTAGTAGTACTGCAGGCTTGCATTCATAATTTAAAGGTACAATTGTTCCCTTAGGCTAAAAAGATTTTAGACTGGGAAGAGATTTACAATGACACGATCCTTCTTAGATTAAGCTGGAGACCACACAGGTCATTTAGCAGAACGTCATCATTATCTCATTCTTATCTAAAGTAAAAGCTGATAATATGCAATATTCTGGAGTCTAACTTGGGTCAACTAATATACTGGCTACATATACAGCACTAAAAGTAATTTAACACAAACACCATCTGTTTCAGCATAACTACCATGAAGTACTATTGGGGTAGGGTATTTACCCAGGTGTGCTGATGAAAGGTGTAAAGAAATCTTCAACAGCGAAGAAGAATCATCCCCAGGGCTTCCAAAACATACGAGATGTCACAAACACTGCTTGAGAATGCAGTTTGTTGATAGAAGTGCTCTAGCAAGGAAATTTTGGACAGCTGATTTCCTTCAGGTAAGGAAATTCAGACAGCTGATTTCCTTCCAGTCACCCGAACTAATGATCAGGATAAAAAATGTTATGTGGTCTTAAAACAGGAAGGTAAAAACTTGGCCGAGCTGATCCATTGTAACTATTGTAGGAGCATGATCACCCTAGCTCTACACCACTCGTAATGAGCAGAATTAGCTCTCCTGGATGCTACAAACAACTAAAATCTAATTAAAATTAAATCTCATCTGCTCCCCATTTGGATACGTCGCTCGTAGGATCTGAAGTAACTCAAGCGTCAACCAATCTTGAGAATGCTTCATAGTGCTTTGAAGGGAACATTAATGGTAGAGAAGTTTTGGATGGCTGAGCCAAATGTTCTTTTCATGTTACCGACATTGTGGCACCATAATACGGGGTAGATATATGTAAACATTGGGGTAAATGAAGATGGTGACGCTATCTCCCCTCCTTGACTGCAAGTGGATTAGTCCAGATGCGACCGTGATGTCATAATGCTATTAAATATTCATAGGATGGGCGCTCAGAACACCAAATTCAATTGAAATATGAAACATTTAAAAACAATGTTGGTGTTTGTTATCAAATCAAACCTGCTATCACTTTAGTGCCAATATTCCTCCATTTGGAGATCTCCTGCAAAGAAATTATCTCCCCTGATCGTCTCGTCGATCGTCCGCTAGGTGGCGTGCTCTCCGCGCATGCCCTTCCTCTTTTTCCCATGCTGTGCAAGACCTGTTTTGTGTCAAGGCCGTGCAGAGAGGGGAGGATGGGTTGGGCAAATCAACGTTGATAGCAGGTTTGATTTGATAACAAACACCAACATTGTTTTTAAATGTTTCATGTTTGTGTCTCAAATCTCAACCTGCTATCACTTTAGTGCCAGACTCCCAACAGAGGAGGTTGGGTAGCCGGTCTTGTGACTTGCTTTTTGGGTTGAGCGGAGCACGTCTTGTTCTGATTTTTAAAATCTAGTATGCTTAGTAATATCCAGATAATTCCTGTGTCGTATAGAGGCGTAGGGAGTTCAAGGAATTACAAGTAAGGCCGGGGAATATTGATTCTATGTTTCGCGTCGCCGCGCGCCTAGGTTTTACGTGAATGTGAAGCCAATACAAATGTATGCCGCGTAGAATTTTGCCAAATCTGGAAGATAAAAACACAGTCACTAAGTCTAATTTTAGATGACTATAAACTTAAGTTTATATGGTTTACCAGATTTGATGTGTTTTAGTTAACAGCGGTCGAAATAACGCCTGTCTATCTGCCGCGGACAATTGAATTTTCGCGGCGACAAGTGAAAAACAAATCTACCTGTCCATGCGACAAGTAGAATTTCATCTAGCAAAACGATAAAATGTGATCTATTTTCTTAAATACCTGGTAGAAGTCTAGATCTATCTGAAGGAACGGACAATCCAATAAATAATCCATTGAAAATTTATTTCAAGACGATCTTTGATCACTGTTGTGGGTCCTGTCAACTTTGTCAATTTCCCGCGGCAAATTTTACTTCCTGTTGCACATGCGTGGTAGCCGGGTGCATGCAAAATTCGGACTTGTTATGAAACGGTGCATGCAAAATTCGGACCTGTTATGAAACGGGACTAAGTCTTGTGTTTTTTCAAGTCAGTACCGATGGTAAATTATCTTGTTGGCTTTTTTCCTTCGGCTTGTATTCACAATACAAACAAAGCTGATATTTTTCTATGCAGATAATCCAGTTAATTGATAATTCCAATGGGATTCTGCTGGCTGGTTCAGTATTACTGGAATCAACAATTGAAGAGGGGAGACAACTTTTGTAGTACCGGTACATATATTTGGAATACTGCTAGGCTAAAATCTTCAAATTCCTCAAGAAAGGTGGGACTCTACCATATATGTAGTCACACATGCCATCTAACCATTTGAATTTCACATGGCTCAGTCAACAACAAAGCTTTTGGCAATTTTAATTTTGCAGAAATTAGGGGAAATATTTGTCTTTGTAATTGAAATGTATGTATGAAAGTAGACTGGGCAGCACATTCTCAGTCATCACCTTTCTATTTATGGTGATTGAAGTTTTGAATATAATATGTGGGTCAAAAGAAAAAAATAATAAGACAAACGCCTGCCCACCTCATTTGAAAAAACATTGATAGACTTGGACCACTGGGGTTTATGTTTTAAGTCGTTTAATTTGATTGAACATTTAATAAATTGTTTAAATATGTTGCTATAGTTTGTTATTATGTATGTCAGAAAACTATTCCAGAGTGTTGAAAAATTTGGGGGAAATTTTGTTCGTGTTTTTATCTCTGACTGTGTTGTGTTTTTCGCCCTCCCTCATTTATTTGAAAAGCGGTCCTGACGAGAAACATAGAATTAATTTGCACCGGCCTAATACGGCGAGAGGTGGACTCTGTTCCTACCCTTTGCTCGTATACTTGGCTAGATAATCAGATGCCATCGTGATGTCTTGAAGTCCCTTCGTCTCCGACATGGTCTGTCTTCTATGCTTGCGGAATTGTCGGGATCTTGCTTGCTTGAGCGGCGCCCCCCCCCCTTTTTTTTTTTGATAGGAGTAGTGGACTATGCACTGGGCTGTAGCAGTAGGTCCAGCATAGTCATCCTATCTATCTGTACAGACATGTCTGTAGATAGAAGCCAGCAGGAGTTGAATTGATCGTCCAAGCGCAGGTGTCAACAATATCGTTCAACGATAAGTTTTCCCCAAAGTGGCCCGGACGTCACACTGGCTCTAGTCTTGTGAGACGATGTCTCCATAAAGGACGAGGAGCGTCGATGGCGAGTTGGTTAACCCAGTCGGCAGTCTTCTTCAACCCAAACGGTGATCATGAACTAGTGATGTCAGCCGATGGGTCTGTTTATAAGTGATGAGAGAAGAAGACAGCTGGAGCTCCTTGTCGGTTCTGTAAAGGAGTGCCACAGGGCTCTGACTGGATATAAAAACCTATTCTCCTCCAGCAGGCCGACGAAATCTGTCAGTGCTGGAATCTGGTACAGTCTTTGGACGCCTGGTCCCTGACGTGTGGAATCGTTCTTGATGACGAAATCCGGGATCGGATGAAAAGATCTGGTTGACCAGTCTGTCATCCATGTCAGGGAACTGAGTTCCACTGCGTAAAGCTCTGATTGTGGAGTGAAGGCTGTCAGGGAGCTGTCTTGTAGGACAGGGCCTAGACTACAGTTGACTGTACTGGTTCGAATGGTGGGCGCAAGAATGCCCTAGTACCACATCCAGGTCCCCTTGGGTGATAGTTGACGTGTTCGGCGAGACTGTAAGGCGAAGACCATGGAAAGCCGAAATACTGGAATCTTGTCGATTCCGGCGGTCAACTTGACAACCCTGGATGATGATGAGTGATACCCCTGTGTACTGCTTGGCTGAGATTCCCTGTCCTGATACAGATGCAGGAGGAAAAACAGCTGTTGCTGGAACAGAAACAGTGTTGGCCACAGGTCCTCTACTATAATACATTCTCCGGGCTTGATGCGACTGTACAGTAAATAGTAGCTTGCTGCTGTCATTGTCTGTACAATTGGTCCTGGAGAAAAAACCCTGGTCTGCAAAGGAATTCTGGATTGTTAGCAGACGTGGGGGTTCGGCCGTTGCGGGTCCCGGTGCCTCCGTAGAAAAAGTGATCTTCCGGTTGTAGTACCCTGTAGGACTTGGAGAAAGCTGTCAGCGGTAACCCTGAAGTGATGTGAAACACATGGTGTTGTGACATGGTACTGCTGATACTGTGCTCCTAGGACCAGTGCTGATGTTTCTAGAAACAGTGACTGGGATCTTGCTCCCCCCCAAACTTGACGCAGCTGACGACCGTACTGAAACGTTCGTAATCAATGCTGATGTGTTGTGCAACCGCAACCGCAACCTCCAAGGGGGGACTGCCCTCTTAGCGCAGATATCCCTAAGGAAGATGATGCGTTGCTTGACTGTCATGGTATCCATGTGCCGACTATCTGTTGCTGGACTAATGGACCCCTCCAAGCTGTGAAGTCCGCATCGGTGAATGTGAACTTCTCTGTGCTCGGTTGAAACTGGATCCGGCATCGCCACACTGGAAGGGGGTGAAGATGATCCGGGACGAGCATCCTTAGATTGCTTGTTCTTGCCCTCAGGTACAGTTGTAGTTGAGAAACTGTAATGAGGAGTACCTGGAGCTAGCCAAAACTGTGCTAGGTCCCGGGTGAGTAGTACACTGTACTTCCATCCAACGGACCTCTGGGTCATGGCGTTGATGGTCTGGTTCCAGGTGCAGGTTCCATATGCTGGAAAACTGCTTGACGCTTGAATGTAGCCATTCTACATAATCCGTGGGGTCCCTGGAAACATCCCTGGACCGTCGTGATCATCGAGGAGAAACTCGAAAAACGCCCTCTGGAACGCCGAAAGTAACGACAACCGGGAGTCGGAGTCCAACTCCTGTCGAATATACTCAGTAGGTGTCCGGCTCCGTCGCCTGGTCCGGTCTCTACTGTCATCCTGCTGGATGCTGGAGTCCCAAGTCTGTTCCGGAGTCCGAATTTGCATTCCGGATTAGAGATGACTTGATCCCCGTGTCCTATTCCAGTGTCCGGGTCCGTGTTGACTTGGACTTGGAAGGAACCTCAGTCTGAAACTAGGCTTGCCCACTGTAGACTGGATTACAAGCGTCTAGTCCGTCATTCATAATCCAGCCGTCGTCCATTAGAGAATATCCGCGTCCATAATCCAAAGACCTATTCCATTTCCATATAACAGTATTAGCACCAAATTCAAAAAGACAAAAGTATACATAAACATAGGCTTGTTTCCTGCAAGAGAGAAGCGGTCATCAATTTTCAATGATGCCGGCAAGACATCATGATGTTCCAAAATATCAAATCCGTATCGCTGATCAGTATTCTTAATCCATAATATTCGTTATAGAGTCGTCATCTAAAATGATGTACCTCAGTCACGCTTTGATTGTGACTGTTCATATGAGTACCATGAGGATCTTGAAGTACATGGGCTCATACGGCCCCTAGCCCCGGGTTAAGCGGAATTAGACACATGTTACGAAACGTAGCGCCATAGATCTTGCACGCTACCATAGTCTCGCTCCCAAAGAAACGGGTTAAGTCGAGCCCGACTAACCGTTTTCTCCGAGATTAGATTCCCTTGATCACGATCTCGGGTGTAGATGGAGTCCGAGATTATCCGATGAAGAGTAGGATCCGGCTCTAGAAGACTGAGGATGATCGTCAGATGAAGTGTCGGGACTTGGAGTAGACCTCACGTAAGGACTGACTTCGACGAAAACTTGACACAGAGTGACGCTGATCTTCTATATCATCAGGGTCGACCGTCTACAATCAGGTGAGTAAAGACTCGAAGCTTGGGAAGGATGAAAGGATGACTAGTGGTTTGAAGGTGAGGCTGAGAACCATCAATTCCGACTAACAAGGTTGCCCCTGCCCCGGTCGGAAGATTCCCTCTTTACCTTGGAACTGTCCTTTCTTGTAAGGGCGAACACTACTCTGAGCATCTAGCTTGGGTTGCCCGAGTTCTGACAGGAAAACCGTCCGTGGCGACCTCCTCTGTTAGAATTTGCCTTTGCCTTGTCTTTACCGGAAAGGCGTTGTGTCAGTGCCCCGATCATCCGTGATGTCTTGTCATCATTGACGATGGCCATTGTAGTCGGAAATAGCTCTGTCGAGTGGGTAACTTGACGCCAGTAGTTGTTGAGGTAGCTCTGTGTTGACGGAGTCCAAACCCTGACGTCAATCGGTATATGAAGTAACACTATGTTGGGTTACCATCATGTTCTGTACCACACAGACTTGTCTTGCTTGAAGTCCAACTGTCGGTGCCTTGGTATATCCCAGAAGTGCGTCTAAAACCCGGTCCAACTTCGGAGACTTGAAAGGTAAATGATCTCCATACAGGACGAAGGTCTTGTAAGGTCGGTCCGGCGAAGGAACCACTGCCACGGTAGGGAGCTGTGTTGCCGGAAGATGACTGTATTTCTTGATCAAGCTTGCCTTAGAAGTAGAAGCCTGGTCTTTGTATCCAGATCCGGAAAGGCGATCCACGGGTCCCTGTTCATCTCTGGGCTTCCGTTTATCCCGATGCTCCGGACTATGGTGATGGTCGATAGATGTCCGTTCCTCGCCGTCCGTGCGCCGTGCGTGTTGACGGGAACCCGGGGAACGGCTTCTATCTCATCGGGTGTAAGGTCGCTCTGGAGTACGGTCTCTATGGTAATAACTCCGGTAGTTTGGACTAGGTGAAGGGCTCCGACGTCTAGGACAGTCTCTCTCCCGATGACGGCGTTCAGGATAGAAATCTCGGCATTGTAACGGTGTACGACTCCGTCTACGAAATCTGCTTGCCGTTGTATCGGGTTGCGGTTCCGTTGTACGGGTCCGAGTTGTATCAGAGGCCGGCTCACGGCGCTCTGGATGAGTCCGTCCCTCATAGGTCCGTGCCTTCTTAGATGTGGACTCCCGGTAATCTGGATAAGTCCGTTCTCCACGAGTCCGTGACCTCTCAGATGTAGACTCTCGGCGTACTGGATAGGTCCGTGTCGTCTCCCGCTCCTGGGTACGGCTCTGAACTGTGGCTCCGTCCCGAGGTGCTCTGGTGTTGAAGTCCCGGCGCTCTGAATAGGGCCGTGACTTCTCGGAATCCCGGTGCTCCAAGTAGGACCGTGGCTTGTCAGACTCTCGGTGTTCCGCATACGGCCGTGACTTCTCGGAGCTGTGGTCTCGGCGAGCTGTATAAGGCCGTACTGTGCTGGTGCCGGGGTCCCACTCTGGCGATGGAGTCCGTGGTCTTGGCTTCCGGACTGCCTTCTTCGCCGTGCCAGTCTGTGCCTCCGGGGTACGGCTCTTGGACGGGTCCCTGTCAGAAGACTTTTCTTCCTTGGGTCGTGGAGACTTGGATGAACGGGAGCTGTTATCCGAGGACTCTCCCTGACTTCTCCCATGAAGCCAAACTTGACTTGACTTTAATCTTCAGAGAAAGTTTCGGCCTTCAGGAATGCGGCTTGAATCCACCGCTGTACCACCGAAAATCTGGCATAGACGAATAAAGCTGAAATCCCGGTATCGTTGTGATGAACGGCTGTGTTCCCGGGATCTTCATGCTGTAGTACGGTTCCGAGCTGTCTCCCGAACCGTGGTGTAGCATTCCGGCTAAGCCCGTCCTAAGTAATCCATACTGTGTAAGTCCGTGACTTCTATGTGCGGTTCCACGGTGCTCTGGATAAGTCCGTTCCCAATAGGTCCGTGATCGCTCCCTGTCTGGGGTACGGCTCCGGACTGTAGTCCCGCCTCTGGAAGGAACCTCTCTCTCCGATGGTCGGGTCCGAGGTGCTCTGGAGTCGGAGTCCCGGCGCTCTGTGGTGTCGAGGTCCCGTTCCGGCGATCGAAGCCGTCTCTTAGACTTCCCTTGGTAGTCCCGGTCTGTGCTCCGGACTGTAGACTTGTCCACCGTTCCAGCCTGTAGCTCCAGGGTACGGCTCTTTGCCGGGTCCCGGCTCTTCAACAGGTCCGGGCTAGAAGACTTGTCTTTCTTGAGTTGCGGAGACTTGGATGAACGGGAACTGTTATCCGAGGTCTGCCCAGATCCGTGGTTGTAACGGCTCCGGTATAGAGTCCGTGACAGCATCTTCTCCGATGAACTTGAACTAGACCGTGTCTTGAGTCTGTAACTTGTTCATCGTCTTGAAATGTAGCTCCATGGTACTGCTCTTCGCCGGTTCCCGGCTAGTAGACGTGTCCCTCTCAAAGACCTGTCTTTCTTGCCGTCTTGCTGGCGAACTTGAACTGGACCGTGGAGCCGTGTATCTTGTATCCGTGAAGGGTCTGTTCTGTTTCACGGGACTGTTGTGAAGATTCCACTGGCGCTGGTAGGAAAACTTCGTTACAGCCAAGTCGTTGAAGAGGGCCTGAGTAGCTTGCTTCTCAGCTGGACACCTTGCCAGGTCAGTGGCCGCTCTCCGGAGTTGACTGCGTCGACCATAGGATAGCTATGCCAGGTCACGTCGTCCCAGTCTGCACATTCACGGCATGTCACTTGACTGTAACACACCTGTGCCCTGCACTTGAAACAAAGAAATGCAAGTCTTTAACTGGTTAAAACTGACGACATGATTCGTTTCTTTATTATTCTTTATAGTTGGGTGACTACGTTAGTTCGTAATGAACTGACGGGAGAACAAAATAACCCTAGGGTGCGTCTATAACAACCCAAAAGTTACTGTTTACAGGAGCTCTTTCAAAACACGTCTTGCTACCAAGACTGCAAAGGAAAAAGAGGAAGGGCATGCGCGGAGAGCACGCCACCTAGCGGACGATCGACGAGACGATCAGGGGAGATAATTTCTTTGCAGGAGATCTCCAAATGGAGGAATATTGGCACTAAAGTGATAGCAGGTTGAGATTTGAGACACAAACACGTAAGATTCTACATAGCGACATGTACGATTGGGGAGCATTGCTAGGATATTAATTTATTAAGATGTACAGACCGATATTGTCTCTCAGTTTGAAGGAGAGTGATCCCTCCCCCATCTTCTCTAGCCAAGTCGACGTACATCATGTTGCTCTGTACATCGCCTTGGCATACTTCTCTAGTAAAGTTGGAACAAGAATCCTCATTGATGAATGGGATGCAGAGACGGCTTGCTGCATCCAATCAGAATTGGGTAGTATTGGGTTGCCCAAGATGGCGGCCCCCACTAAGAACGAGCTATGTCAAAATGTGCGGGGAAATTCATGGTAGCCGCCATCATAAAGTTCTTAGCTATGTAATAGCCGTCCTGATTGGCCAACTTGGAATTGAAGGGGAACAACTCCTGGAGGCAAAAAGTCGCTCATCGTTAAAACTTCCACTAGGTGGCGCAGAGCATTATTCCTCTGCCACCAGCCGAGAATGTCAAGGCAGCGTAGAGAACTTTGCAATGTAGTTGACTTGGCTGGTGAAGATGTCCCTCCCCACTCTCCATCACACCTAACTTTTTCAAAAGAAGAGCTTTCAATCCCTCTCCTCAAAATTGCCCATGCAATGGAGAGTGATACTGGAGAGTGACGACTCACGCAAAACAAAATTCAGGAGAGTGATAAACCACTCTTGCAGATTCTACGAACACGAGAGAATAGATATTCAGAAAATTGTTAATGCGCACATTTTCCCATCCATATTCAGTATTCCTACAGTAGAAAATAACTTGACAAGTCAACTCTGGGTTGGAGCCTGTTTTGCCAAATTTGGCTAATTCCAACATTCCAAAAAAAATCAGTTCTGAAGTTAAATATCATCACAGATGGATTGTGAACAAATCATCAAAACCTGTTCTATACCTTACATGTATGTGTCACTCCTAATACAGTAGTTTGTGTAAAACAAATGCACATACATGTAGGAAAACCTCAAAACTACCTCATAATATGAGTCATGTCTCTACATGTTTGTTCCCAGGTGTGAATTCAGGGCAACTACCTGTATGTCATCAATGCTAATTGTAAGATAATTAAGTATTAATTAACCTTTCAACTGTCATTATCTGGTGACTATATTGACTTTTCTATCCCCCGTTTAGAAGAAAAAGACAGGAGCTTGAATCATATTTTTTTGTTCTCTTTACCACTGGAGTGCAACAAATATATTTGTGTTTTCCAGATTATTCGTTCAATTAGCTGTTGACCTGCACCTGCATTGAAGGGAAAGGATGGGGACGGGAAGGCGAGTGCGAATTGGTTGACAAATAGCCTATGGCCACTACCCAGAAAATGAAAAAAATACACTCAAAATTTGCTGTCTCAAAATTGTTATAAACAAATCACCAGTCAAAATCTGTTAACTCAATACCATGATCCACATTTGGTAGTATTTGTCACAATTGTCCTATCTTTGCACATGGGGAAGAAAACAATTTTCCTTTCCGCAGGAATATTGATATCGCTGTTAAGCATTATTACCGATATATACGAAGCAAATTTGCCTAATTTCTGCCAGTTGATTAGTTGAAAACTTTCTCTACATTTATTTATTAAGCTTATTAATTCACTTCCAGGACCACTCTAGCTATTGACTCTCTGTGTCATGACATAAAAAGAATACAGAGGAATTTCATTCTCATAGCATCAGATTGAATACATGTACCTCTTTTTGTCAGAAAAACCCTATGATTGCATTTGACTTAAAAACATATTGTGCAGTTTTTATGCACATGGCTGTCAGCCAATCAGCATCATCCATTACTGAATTGAGCAGAGTGGGCTCAAGGTTTCACAGCTAAATAGGACAATGAACTGTGCGATCTTGTCAAATTGTTGAGAATCTAACATGTTCATTCTTCTATATGATATACTGGAAAAAATTTCCATCTCTCGTATGCACACCTTGTGTGGATCAATCCCGATAAACACTAATCTCTCATGCATGCCATGATTTCGGTTCTTGCAGTCAGAGGGTGTTGCACCCACAGCTTAGGAGGTTACAAGCTCAAGACGATCGGAGAATAAGGAAACTGGGTGCTCCACATGTCAGTACAAATATACCAAACTGACATATGCATTAAAAGACTATCGTCATTTTAAATTTTTTGCAACTGCGCAGCGAGGTCACAAAAGGTCATTTGTACCAACGACCGCATTCTCGTCAGGTTGAAAGTGGGTCATATATCGGGAAAAGTACTTTTTCTTTGGAACTAAATTGTGGTCATGGTGAATAAATATCTGGAGCCGTTCTTTAGCCCATCTGGCAATAGTTCATGAGATGTTTTAATGATGTTACGTACAGTTGCACAAAATATCAACTGTTTTCCAACACTCGGCCTATCTCTCCAACGTTAAAAACTTCCGATTTGGTACAAACAGGAAGTTCATGAAAAGCTGCGCGGACGCTGCGCAGTTGCAAAAAATTGAAATGGTGATAGAGTCTATTACTATATTTGTATCATAATGGTCTGTACTAGAGTACAGGTACCACATACACTCAACGTGACTACATCAGCTCTTTGTACTACATTAACTATCAGATGAAATGCCCCAATAGTACAGTAAGGGAAGGGTAACATGAGAGTATAGTGAATACATGTACCAGTATAAATAATTACCTCAAACCTGAAGCTATTTCAAAACTACCAAAGTACCAAAACTGAGCAATGGTCAGAGGTTCACATTGATGACCAGTAAAGTGGTCAGTCCACTTGAACGAGTTGGGTTAATCAGTTCGTTAGCTCATAATGGTGAGTACTATTAACCAAGGCGAGTTATTGTCTGAATTTAACAATACCTGGTTTGGAGCCAATGCTGGTAAACTCAACAGGTCATAAATATGTGCACACCACTATATAAACATAAACACAACAGCTGTGGTACTGCACTGAAATACTTGTACCAACTTCAGAACTGGCCAAGTCTTTTACACCCCTTCTTTCCTCCATATAATGGAATAATCCACACCTATGATACACATAAACATACAAGACAGTTTATCTTTGACAGACAACTCCATTTTACCTAGAGGGGTGAATTTTGTCATATATATATATATATATATCTACAGCCCTCCTGTTAATTTCAACCCTAAGTGCTTTCTCCTGCTTTACCAATATGAACAGTTGCAGTTTACTTTACAAAGCTTTTAGAGATAAAATGAATTAGTTTTGCCACTTTCAGATTTAGTGATCAACTGATCAGTGCAATATCTGAAAAATATACTTATTATATTGTACCCAGTAAACTCTACTACACAAAATATACAAGAGCACAATGTGGACTGCATAACTATGAACTGTTGATGCTTCACTGCATAACTCTCCATGTTATGCTATTTAAATTGCATAACTTTCACTGTTACATGTACACCATATAATTGCATAACAATCACTATTACACTATTTAAATTGAGTACCATATTTCCCACATGTTTATGCTATTTAAACTGCATAGTTCTCACTGTTACATTATCCAACTGCATAACTTTCACTGTTGAGCTATTAAAGCTGCATAATTCACACTGTTAAATTATAAATTCGAACTTAATATATCCATCTGTAACATTATTACAGATGCATAACTCGCACCTCTGCTATTCCAACTGCATAACTCACTCCTGCTATCCAAAATGAATAATTCTCCCTCCTACATGTACTATTCAAACTGCATAACTATCGCTTTGGCTATTCAAGCTGCATAACTCTCACTTCTGCTATTGAAACTGTGTAACCCTCACTTCTGCCATTCAAACTACATAACTATCGCTTCTGCTATTCAAACTACATAACTCCCACTTCTGCTATTCAAACTACATAACTCCCACTTCTGCTATTCAAACTGTGTAACTCTCACTTCTGCTATTCAAACTGCATAACCCCTACTTCTGCTATTCAAACTGCATAACTCCCACTTCTGCTATTCAAACTGCATAACTCCCACTTCTGCTATTCAAACTGCATAACTATCTCTCCTCCCATACAAACTGCATAACTCCCACTTCTGCTATTCAAACTGCATAACTCCCACTTCTGCTATTCAAACTGCATAACTCCCACTTCTGCTATTCAAACTGCATAACTCTCACTTCTGCTAATCAAACTGCATAACTCCCACTTCTGCTATTCAAACTGCATAACTATCTCTCCTCCTATACAAACTGCATAACTGTCACTGTATAAAATATACATAGTAACATATCTTGAATGTCAAAGTATGTTTCATGTTGCCATTTGTATTCCTGTTCTCAAAAGTTGTGAACTTCATCCAAATCTTAATTGCAAAAGGTGTGCTACACCACTGAAACTTCTCTCATGACAAAGTTGAGTTTGTTAAACATTGAATTCTGCAGATATGTAGCTTTTAATACTTTGTATTTCATGTTGACTTTATGATTTGTGTTGTGTTGCCCTCTCTCACCAATTTTCAAAGACTGCTATACATGTACATGAATGGAGATGATATTTCAGCATTGCTGATACTAGTTACTACTTGCGCCAATATAATATCAATTGATGAATGTAACTTAGCGAGTTACATACTCCAACCAATATCCCAAAATTTGTTTTGGTTACAAACCTGCAGACTCTCACTCCCTATAGATGTATACTAAGCTGTGAACAACATCTTGCCTGAAAACCACAACTCTGTAGGTTGAACACCTGGTACAGATATTTCTTAACCACCATTACCACAGCCTTAATATCCTGATAATAACATCAACTTAGGCAGATTTGTGGTTAGGTACTCAAGTGTTGATCAGCAGGGTCTTCACCACTTCATGACTTCCAATTTCCTCTGGAGTCATACATGTATCTAGCACCACCTGATACTATTGGTAGTTTTCATGTATGTTCAACTTTATTAATCATGTTGAAACCCTGCAAACAGTCACAGTCACTTGGTTGGCAGATGTCTTCGTCGATGTTGTTGTTGTTATGATTATACATATATTTTTTTTTGCAAGAATATAATTATTTCCCACCTTTTCATACACCACAATGACAGTATATGTCATAAAAATGTTTTCTATACGCCATACATCGATCTAAATACCCCTCCTCTACTAGATCTCCGTCTTTAATGACAAGTCCGGTAACAATGTTAAAGAATTCGCCACGAATCCTGGTACATGGTCCGCGGTAATACATTCTCCACGATATGGCTGTTTTCCAGTAATTGATAAAAGACTTCCGAAGACTTTTGAAATCGAGGCCGAATGGCTTCGAATGCAGGAGAACTTACCTCATGGCATTCTCCACGCCCGTTGAGTTTTCACCATAGTTCACGTCTGCTCATTCATTTACTGTTGGTGGTCTGCAGACACCCGAATTACCCCCTGTATCGGGATTTGTGGCGAAAGTCGGTATACGGCTTTAACATTATGTTACCGGATTTGTCATTAGAGACGGAGATCTAGTAGAGGAGGGGTATGTAGATCGATGTAGGGCGTATAGAAAGCATTTTTATGACATCTACTGTCATTGTGGTGTATGAAAAGGTGGGAAATAATTATATTCTTGCAAAAAAAAATATATATATATATAATCACAACAACAACAACATCGACGAAGACACCCCCTGCCAACCAAGTGACTGTGCATACAGTGGATAATAAGCTTTGTGTCGAACGTTGCTGAACAAGAATATTAGCCACAGCAAAAGTTTGATTCCTGGCATTGACTTCCTAATGCAGACATAACCTCCCTATTCCTGCAAAAAAACACGCCATTAGCAGGTTATTATCCACAGGTCAGAGTTCACTGACTAGCGCCCTCTGTGACGAATGGACAGAGGAACAGGGAAGTTAAGTGGGCGTGGCACAAAAGCCAGACAATTTTAATCTGTTTGATACAGATCTTCCAAGTATCTGGCCTATTGGCGGCAGAGCATATACTACCAGGTTAGGGCGATCCCGCTCTCTAAAATGGAGGTAAATATGGTCATTTCTGCTCAATAAATCAGTTTGCATAATGAATTCAGCAAAATCCTCTTGAGGCACACAAAGGCATATATATCTCCATCAAATGGTAGCAAAAAGTAAACTGTCTCAATCTAAGTAACAAAATAATCGGCCAAATGTTTGTCATGATATTTCAAGAATATTGACTGATTCTTCCGAGGACAAATTAATTTTAGGACATGGAAAAATAGATAGATTAATGCGCCCTGAAGTTAAGGACAATTGGTGAAGATAAAGTTTATCAATCAATCAATCAAGAAGGAAACGAAAGTTATCAAGGAAAACAACTTTTTTACCTCCATTTTAGAGAGTGAGATCTGACTACAGCGAATGCACACAGCACAGAGATATGGTCTTCAAACGTAGGGTAAACTGTAAGTTCTGAAAAGCACAATCCTTCCTTTTTAACTTTTAAGGCTGTTTTAAAGCTTTGACAACTACATGTACATGCAGTTTGAACTCATGAACGATCACTTGTGAAAAAGTTTGAGTCCAAAAAGTGATTGCAATCATAATTGACTAACAACCTACTGTCTGACTTGATTTAATTGTTTCTTGATGTCCAGCTTTGAATGCATTAACAATCACTCATGAAAAAGTTTTATCAAAACTGACCAACACAACCTACTGTCTGACTTGATTTCATTGTTTCGTGATGTCTGAAGGCTGAAGCGGTTGCTTGGATACTGACAGTTTTGCACCAGGTACATGTACTTTCCAATACTTCACATTATCTTGACTGGCTTCGCCATTTTGGAAATTTCAGTTATTCGAAGTGTCACGGCCATACACCGGTAGTCTAACATCCACCCAAGAACAGTTTGGGGAAATGTGAGTTTGGAGGTAAAAAAGGTTTGTTTTCTTGAATAACTTGAATAACACTCTAAAAGTGCATACAACCACATAATCACATCTTAAAACATTTTTTGCCAGTTATGTGATTAATAATTCTTTTTAACAGCAATTGAAAAGTAATATACATGTATATCCTTGCAGCGCATTAACTCTTTCCCCCATATAAGCGGGTTTTGACGACTTGTGTAGATCCCAATGTAAGCGTGTTTTGACGAGTGTTCGCCTAACCCATGAAGACGGGTTTTGACGAGTGACTTGAGTTCCCATGTGGTGGATTATTCTTGCAATTTTTCGCGTTTACTTTGACTAAAACCTAATTAAAACTATACATTTTCAGAAAGCCAAAATTTCAATAAATCTGACTATATGTACTGCTGCTATGTTTTATGGTAAGGGTAAAATGAAATCAGGAGAGAAACAGGAATAATCGATGGAAAACGCGCAATTTGACAACAAATTTGTTTCGTGTGCTCCAAGACAAACGTTCGAAAAATAGTAAAATCTGCTTCCAAATTCCTGAATATTTCACGTAACGCGAGCATAAACTACCAAAGTATCTAACCTTGATGACTAACTCGTCAAATCTGCCCATCTGAGTTTATTATAAACATTTCCCGGGACCTGTTGATCTCCCGTTTTAAAATTTATCCGCCATTCTTTGGCCCCGCTGTGTTTCGCGGCGGTTTCGTGGACCCGTGGCCATGGCGACCACGCGCAAAAAACCGACTGCTCCAATCACGCCGGGCCTCTGAAAAGGTCGCTCAAGGTTGCTCAACCATGGGCCATGAGTGATGCTGTTTTACTTCACCTTGTTACCAGCCTTCGTTCTCCTTTAGGGAAGTACATGGGATTTTTCAGTTATAGCTCGTTCTATACCTGCCATCTCGTGATGTAACTGCGAAATCCCGAATGTACGGAAAATAAGCTTTACAATGGTATACGATAATACAGGAATTGCAGCAGAACAACAACAACAGAACGCTGCAAAACGCAGCTAAAATGCGACAATTTCTTCGCTTTTTTCGTGATTTCCAACAGATGGAAAGCAAACACAAAACATTTTTTCGCAAGATTACTTATTTTTAGATTAAACGTTGCTGATATTGATATAAAACGTGAACAAATTACGTAGAATGGGCCTGTGGGAGACCATTGGTAAATATTTTTCCACATGACATGGGACATAAAACGGGATATTTTACATCGCTGGAAACGTGTGAAAATTGAAATCAGTCCATGGGTTAAAGACCTACGCCATTACAAATCTGTTATGGGTCAGAGAGAGAAAATTCCCCACAAGTCTATGGGGGAAAGAGTTAAGTACAATGTAGATAGGCAACAATTTGCTTGAAGCACATGATCCTATGTTAAAATAACTGAATATGAAGACACTTTTGAAAAGAATTGCCATTTTTATTCGTATTTTTAGTTATTTAAGAAAAATGATCTTGTTTATCTCTAAACTGGAGAGCAGCATTTCCCATTTCACCAATCTTTTCAATGATAAGCAATATAACCCATTCTGCCTGTCACGATTGATCGGACAGTGACACAGGAATGACTCCGATACACATAGCTATCAGGACACGATTTCACTGTTATCACATATGGATCATCGAAAAATAAAAGTGTTTCTTTGGCTCACACAAACAAGGAGTCCTACACAAGTACACTACAAATGCACAGATTTTCAACAGCTACATGTACATGTATATAAAATTAAGAATACCGCTTCTGTCCGAGTTACAAATCTGCACTTCCTTCCCTAGTTTCCTTCCGATTGACACAATGATTGAGAACTTTGGAAAACTTTTGACCCAGGATAAGACGTCATCAAATAGTGTTCATATTAAGAGCTAAGAAATTACATGAAGGGAGAAGCACTGCATATAAAGTTCCTATCCGGTTGTTTGCCAGGTGGATCTGTGTATCATCAATATCAACGCCTCCATCAAACATAAATGGGTCTGGTACTTTCCAGCCTGTTTAGATGTTCATGGGTTCATGATTTGGTGATATAATAGATGGTACCATACCCTCCGAGGCAGATCTCGTTAGATGCCAACTGAGCTTGTAGACAAGACAAGGACACATCATAGAGTAAAAACTTTGAAAATTCTGTCAGAGGCAGTGCATTTTCAACCAGTCACAGTTAGTGCATTTGCAACCAATCACAGGTAGGGCATTTTCAACCAATCACAGGTAGTGCATTTTCCACCAATCACAGGTAGTACATTTTCAACCAATCACAGGTAGTGCATTTTCAACCAATCACAGGCAGTGCATTCTCAACCAATCACAGGCAGTGTATTTTCAACCAATCACAGGCAATGCATTCTCAACCAGTAATATTGTGGTGATCAAATTTATTAGACCGAAATGTTGACAAACTGATACAAACTGATGCAAATTCTGGGTGTGATTGAACATTAATAGGGTGATTGAAATATTGGAGCATTACCATACTATTCTCCTTGGTCAGGTGGTTTTAGATTGGACTTTCAAATCAAGGGCAAATGTAGACATCTGGACCATACAATGTATAATTATATTTACATGATCATATACATATTTTCCTATTATTGCACAGATGTGTGATTATCAGTAATAATAACTACATGTAGATATAAAATTTTATTGTACTTAGTTTTATTACTTCCTTGTGATATCCAAACATTTATAGGTTATCATCACATCATCAACATGAACATGATAAACACTAACTTTATCCAAAAAATATATATAAAAACATGGAAAATTAATATAACAAAAAATACATAAGTTATGGTGAGTTGAGATTGTTAATGATGTACAGGTATATTATGAGCTCTCGATTTATTCGGACGCATTCTGAGTAAATCATATATAGGGTTCTAAAGCTTGCTTTGTAGGATTATCGTACAGTTTTTACCTCCGTCGATCAGACGGAGGTCTAGGAGCGCAACGTGAAATCTCCCGCCAAATAATTGTCATATGGGGAACCCACGACTCGTGTGATTTCCAATAGGGATTGCAATGGTTCCCGACGAAATTTTGAAAAGTTTCTGGACACAAATGAATGCTTACGTCACAAAAGGTGTGCATCCTTTGCAGCGCTTCCACCGGGTCTCTTTATTCGAGGGTACTAAATTCGCGCGTGTACATGTACTTATAGCTTCGCGCTGGTACAGATGGCCAGTATGCGAGGTAAAGACAAACCTGCGCTTTCATAAAAAGTAAATTTTCACGAAAGAAAAACTCGCATTCCAGATAGTATAGGCCTAATTGGAAACTTCCTCGAGAATTTCTGAATCGGCAAAAAGATAAAGGACGAGTGTCATTCACCAGGATGCGAGTCGGAAGTGAGAAGTCAAATTCAAAGTCAGAGGTCAAAAACGTAAAACTCCGAAGAACTCTCTCGGCTTTTTCTTTTCTTTTTTTTTTAGTTGGGGGGTGAGGGTTGGGGAGATAGCGACTGAAAAAATATATATTCCCATGCTTCAATCGTTATCTGTGAATCCGATCAACAACCTAGCCGGATAATCTGTCAAAAATTATCCGTCGTCTGGGTAAGGTTGAAGGGTCATCGGAAGCTCGAACTGTGATACAGGCCAAAACTGTTGTTGTAGTCTGGAAAAATAACTCTGCCTCACGAGGCGCTCTCTCGGCTTTTTCTTTTCCTTTTGTTTGAAGATGGGGGGAGATAGCGACTGGAAATATATATCTTCCCATGATACTTCAATCGTGCGCTCATGAATTCCACGGAAAAGCGGACATTGCTAAACAGCCCTTTTTCGCATAAAATTCACTCCACATTCTGTCGTAGACCCTATATTAGCATGCTGTTTGTTCTATTCGCTTCCTATGATCCCCGGGAACAAGCCAATAATAGAGAAGATGTGTTTTAATAGCGAAATATTTTTCCCGCAATTTTTTAACATGAAGAACTCGGGAAATTCTAAATTGTCAAAGAAGAAAAATTGCACTTTACTGAAAACTATACTATTTTGAACATCTGCAGAAAAGATATGCATGTGGCGGGAGCTGTATAGCTTAGTAAAAATAAGAGGTCAGAGTTTTAATTTTCTAAGTAGAAGAGATAAATTCACTCTAGGAATATTTTTTTGAAGAAAATGTGTAATTAATACAGCACTTTTACCGATAAGATTTAAAAAGCGCACTCGTGATTCCATCACGATTTTTTGTCGATTCCGTCACGGACTAGATTTAACCCCTGGGATGATCCAGTCGCGTTTTTCTCACGATGAAAAAAATCTTATCATCCTTTGGTACTGTATGTTAGTAAGAGATGTCATATTAGAATAGTCAGATTGAAACAGAGCAGCAAAAAAATAGACAAGCAACACTAGTCAAGAGTCATGTCCGTTTCAGGTGATTCCGTCACGAACATTTCGAAGCATGATTTACTGAAAATGCTGGATCATCTGTAGATTTTTCATGGATCCGTAAACAGATGTCATATAGAATAGCAAACTAAACTTGAAACTACATGGGTATGACCACGGAACTTCCGAGTACATGACTTTGAATAAAGAAAAAGTCTTCCCAACGGTGATTCCGTCACGGTGGAATTCATGATCTGTGAATCCGATCAACAACCTAGCCGGACAATCTGTCAAAAATTATCCGTCGTCTGGGTAAGGTTGAAGGGTCATCGGAAGCTCGAACTGTGATACAGGCAAAAACTGTTGTTGTTGTAGTCTAGAAAAATAACTGGCATGCACTCTATGGAGAAGGGCCTCGTGAGGCACAAAGTGCAATTTTTTGTTGTTGTTTATCTGCAAATCCGCTCAACTCGATGGGTATCTTTCACTTGTTCTCACAGTTGCCTGGCCTGTGTGATATTGGGTGGTCGAAGTCTACATACAGTTTTTTTCAATAAATTATGGAAATTAATATAAACATATATACAGATATTTTTTTAAATAGATTTTTTTATAAGTGTATTTCTCTTTCATCTTTGGCTCAATTAAAGTCATTCTCTAAAATGTGAAGCCGAGTTAATACAGTTTTTAATTATTTACCAAACCCTGTCCTCTATGACATAGAATAAAAGAGAAGTTGGGAATAGAACCGCTCAACACAGTCATTTCTAAACATCAAGTTGTACATAAGTATTTTTACTTACTCTGTACAAGCTGAGGGCATTTTTGTGGCTTTTGAAAATTTTGAGATTTTGCGAGTCTGTCCATATTTAACTAAGCGACGTCCAAGCGAGCTAATGTACGCGCGTTATATTCATATCAAGTATGGTGCGGCTTGTGTTCAATGAGGCTTGGAATGTTTATACAATTAATTTTCTTCTCACTGTGTTACACAATATATATTTGCTGCGTGAAATCCAGTCATTTGTTCCATAGGGCAATATTCTCATCAGCCATCACCATTCAATGTGAATGTGATACATGTACAAGTCCATGTAGACTCGTACCTAGCCCTCAACTCACACGCACCGTTGGGGTCTAGTTAGCGGCAGGCATTTTGTATTCTCTGATTGGCTGAATTACCGGTCTAAATCTAGACCGGTAAATAGACCAATGTCAATATGTGTTGTTGTTGTTGTTGTTCGTGTGTATCTAGTGACCAGTACTCGTCTATGGTGCGATAAAGGGCCTTGAGCGCTACGGCCACCAATCCACCAAGTATTATATAGATCCTTTTAAGATTTGATGAGCGATGAGCGATTATGGTAGGTTTCCTAAATAAAGCCCTCGCTTCTACGACTACCACGACGTCCAGCAAGACGGTACATCTTCGGAAAATTTATGACCTATTCCAAGGTTCTTAGCGTGACATGTTCATGATCAGGTCAGGGGATTTGCAGCATTTCTGTTCTTCATTCAATACATAGTACTGTTCATACGACCTATGACATGTACTTTTGTTGCTAACATTATGCAAGTTTTGTTGTTAACTTTGGGATAGGCCTAGGTCATAAATTTTCTGAAGATGTACCATTTTGCCGACGTTCAAACAAGCATGGAGGGGCATTGTGGGTGGAGAATACCATGGGCCAATCACTGTGCAGTGCTGATTTAAAATGCCTGTCGATAACTAGTCTCCATAGAGCGATAGCGAATTGGAGCTGGGTACGAGTCTACAAGTCCATGGTCATTGATACAGTAAGGTGAAGGCGAAGGTGACCTGTAACACCAGTATACAAAATTATACCGAGCGCATTGAATCCTCATGATATGATGTTGAGACAGATCAGAACGAAGTGTCGGTAAAATCAGGTGTGTTTTGAAGAGCATTCTCTCATCAATGATGATGCTATACTGTACACATACAAAATATGAAGTGTTGCTGTGTTGGGCCTATAGCACAAAATCACAAGCAAGTTGGTACAATTAGGCACACAGGGTCTCATTTCTGTCGCTAACGTGTTGATTTGGGTGAGGGGATCCTCTCATCCCCATGAGAGGTGTGGGTGGGATGGGGCCTAATGTCTCAAGCACTTTTCCAGGTTTTCCATCAATATACTCTATTCCATACCCCAATATTTCAAGCACATCAAATCAAACAAAAATTATTTGCTGGGAATGTGACTTTCACATCCCTGTCTGGACATGCTAGTGAGGAACCCTCAATCCCAGATTAATTACCATTGATGAAGCTAACATCCAACAAATGCAAAATTGAGCTTGGCATCCGGCCGTATGTTATTCAGTGATGTATTACGCTACGGACCCTGTTGCCTCGACGGAGGTCTTTGCGCTCATCCAGCGCTTGTTAGTCCTATAGGCCAGAGAGAAATATTTATTATAAATATATAATGGATTGTTCACTTTGTTTCTTCTACATGCTAAACATTTTATGATTATTAAGTATGTACATCCCCCCAAATGATGGAACTGCAATAAATGAATACCTCAATCTCATAAAATTATGCAACATGTGGATGTCCCCACCCTATGCAACTAGGAAGTTCTGCCAATCATTTCCATATTCTGCATTTAATTTCCTTATTTCTGGACTGGTTTCACCCTAGTAATTTCCTTATCTTTCATCATGCTATCAGTAACACCCTGCAAACATGAACTATATGCAATACAAGTATATGTAACCTACATGTAACATTTGCAGGTAACCTATAAGTTTAGTCATCAATCAACGATTGGTAAAACGATATAACTGTATGAACACTGAACAATTCTGATGTGTTACTATGAACATCTCTAACCTCCTAACACACACCAGACCTAGTGTGGGTAACATATATATGTAATATAAATTCACCATATTACGTCAGGTGACTTTTTGGCAGTGTAAAGTGAAGGGTACGTTTTGACCCACAAAATTTCAGCAGCCATTTTTAGTTTATAAAATTTTAGATAGTAAATAGATGGAACACTTTCATGTCCACATGTGACGGTGTGTTTGTGGTTTCATATACATGTATTTGGATGAATTACTTAAGTGTCAAAAACAGTTTATTTCGACGTTTTTAAAGCAACTATAAAAGTATGGCCCATCAATGTAAAATTGAGGTGACAAATATGTAATCAGAGGTTAGAATGTATTAAATTAAAACACATGATCAGCAAAATGGACTGCATGTACATTCATTGAACGATAATAACCATGTACATTCAAAATGAATACACACATGTTTTATTACTCGCTCATGCATACTGATCAGTGACAACTACACATGTACCATAATAATGTATAACAATGCAAACTAAGGCTCATTCTATCAGGTTGAGGGTTAGGATTAAATTAGACAGCATTCAGACTCATTTATCCATTGACGAAATGAGTTTGAAGGCCTCGAGTGCTGGTGAGGCAAACAGTCAAATATTAATCGCTGTCTGTTGGTGATTTTGAAGAACCCATGCAACAATTGACCCTTTTGAACTTGAGTTGTTTCGGGGCCGGGGGGGGGGTCCCCATGTCAATTTTAATTTGATTTTGAGTCTCACATGAGAGAACAATTTTCGGCACGACTTCGCTGAAACATTGAAATGGGCTTCATTTGTCCACTGCAATTCAGAGAGAGAGAATGATTTTCAGTTAGAATCTTTGGTGAATTTTTAACAAAATCTTGTGCTACAGTCTACATATATACCTGCACAAATCTCATTCTTTGACACATAGAATATTGTATGTTACGTGACTGTCAAATTTGTTGAGTTCTGAAATCCTGCAGTAATCAATGGATAATTGAAGATTTATCTCAGAAAAGGCATCCTAACTACATGTATACTCTATGAAGCAAACATATGTTGCCTGAATCTCTACATACAATAGCTTCCTTATAATAGTCAAGCCAGTGGTCTTACCCAGGTAACAGTGGATGGACTGTAGGTGATTTTATCAACAGGCTGTTACATACTGTTCCACAAGTATAAGTATAGGTAATCAATACTCAGACAGGTACATCTGTAATACCTGAGCACTCAGCCTGCTCTCTCCCATGCAGGTCCAGACGAGATCGACTGATCGGCGGACATTGATCTCCTATCAGCTGTCAATCAGATCAATACTCATGTGATCAGCTCAATAAACACGTACACTTGTGTGATCTTCATGCTGAGTGTACCAGTTTTAACCGAGTTTCAACTTTCAATGTAGAGCCACAGGTGGAAACTGTCATATTTTTCCAGTTCAAAAAGATCAAATCAGCTGATATCACGAAAATAAAAATCTATGTGCAGACTTCGAATAATATTCTAGAAATATACCCACACAGAACTATGTACCTTTACTTACAACTCGATAGCATCATGTTCAGAGCAAAATGAAATCACAGAAATGTCTAGGCTTGTTAAACAGCCAACATTACGTCACGAGCCACGATTTCCATTTCATTTTGTGACAACAGATTTTCCGGTAAAGCAACTTTATAAACAGAGGTTAACTTGGGTCAGCACACTAAATTCAAGCGGAATAAACTTCCTTATGTTTTTCAGCGTTTGTGAATACAAAAGCCAGGCCAGAATCATATACATGTAGAAATTTACATTATGAAAGCCTCCCAGTCTACCTGTATACTTACATGTATATAACCTAGCATGTGAGAAGTTAACATGTATGGGCTTATATCCAGATATAAATCATGTTAGCGTGCTGAAATATACAAATCAATACCCCAAATTTGTTTCAGGTGTGAAATGTATTATGTAGCTGTTACAGATACTTGCGTATTTCCATTATCCGACTAACAAAACTGAAAATGCAAACAAAATCCTCAAAGGTGTATACATACATGTGGCTAAGGAATTCCGTGAGTTGTACGAAAAAAAACCCCACCGATGTGGGAGGCAGATGACATCACATCAGCATCACAGGCAAGTCATTTGTATAATCCTGGCTTAGCAGACAGAACAATCAAATCTCTTAGCCTTAGGTGGGATCTGCCAAGCATCGCACCTTTGTGTAACAGGTAAATGTACACATTCAAGCCACTTCAAAACCACCTCCCACCTTCATATACATAGCTGCCATGATCCGGAGTCCAACTTATGTCAGCTATTTTTACACCTCTGTGTGTGTGTGCACATTGCACTGGACTCCTATATTTAACTATAGACCTGCTAGACTGCACGATATAGAACATGCATATAGATATGATATCTGCTCATAAATTATGCAAATTATCATATTATTATAGCGGTATGACCATTATATATTTAGTCTGAAGTACTTTCTAAAAATCACTGTGTCAATGAAGTGATCAGAAATTTTTTTAATTACCATTCAAACAGATTTATCAAATATGTTACACAAGGTTCAAAAAGGGGCAGGAAAACTCACTGGAAAAGTACTCTGTGGACAAAAATCGAAATAATCACCTAATTAGATTCAATCACCCGAAATATTTGGACAAAATTTATCTTTCCAAGGAATTTCATTACCCCCAAAAATGCAGAAATAATAATTATATTACAAAATCATCTGTATTGTTTTGGACGATTTTGTTCATCCCCTGATCCCCCGAGGCCATTCCAAAAAAAAAATTGTTTTGAAAAAGGCATGTAGGTGTTAATTTTATTTCTTCAATTAACTCTCTAAAATATCACTTCTTTTGTACATGTATGTCAAATTTCATTAATTTCTGATGAAAAATTTAATCATAAAAAACAACAACACACAAATGCCTACAATATTGGTGAAATGAAATAGGGTGTAGGACAAAACCCCCAGCGGTCAAAACCCCCACGGACAAAACCCCCCAGGACAAAACCCCCACCGGACATAACACCCACCGGACATAACCCCCACTGGACAAAACCCCCATCACATATTATTTCCTATGCCATTTTAGCAATAAAAGAAATAACATGGTACGGTATAAATGATAAGATCTCAAGACAAAGTTATTTGATGTTATAACGTATTAATCTTGCAATATTGTGTAGCCTACTGTACAGGCTACCCTGTTCTTACATAAGTAATTCCAGTTTCTCACTAGCACATTTTTTCACCCCAAACGAAGTTTTTCACTAGCACATTAGCACATGTATGGATTAGTGTGATTATGGATTAGTGTGGATTAAGGATAGTGGGGAGTAATGGCAGATCTTCTATAAATCCTTACTTTGATCATGAATATGTCACAACAGATCCACAATTGAGTGAAGATTAATGGTCTACTCATCCTTTAGTTATTGTTTAGTGTATACCAGTCATTATGATACTTATAGCTGAAATACACAAACAATGACAAGGATCATAGAGAATAGATATTTACGCATTTCTATATTAACATGAATTGCAGGCAAGCACCTAAAAGGTGCGTGGACCACTCAGCCTGTTTTTTTTTAGTCAAGTAGGATCAGGGCTGCATCTAGAGCCAAATTAGTTTCGGAAAACATATGGGCGTCCAAAACTCAAATGAAACAAAAAACGAAAGTGTTGTTGTTGTTCAATTTGAAAGGATTTCTGAAGGAAATACTAGAAAAAGCCTCCGGGATCCTCAATATCGATCCGATTGCATAGCTGGGCATTGAATTTCATGTTAATAAACCTCTGTTTTGTGATTGATCACAGGCTATTTGCGCCGAAAATCACTTACAAAAATTGGACCCTCAATAATGAATTATGAAAAGGAACTGGGAGTTTGGTTTCACGTGAGTGGTGTGCTGGGATTACAGCATGCAAGAAAGTGTAGCTTTATCAGTGGCAATTTATGCATTGCACAAGTGTGATAACAAGTAAACACACTGATTGACACATGCAGGCCCACCCGTATCATTATTGTTGGGGGGGGGGGAGCATAAGCTCCAGGTATGCAAACTGGTTCAACATTGCCCAGAGTCAGGCTAAAAATGGGCTCTCCTAATCACTTGTTATAAATAATTTCCAAGGTACAGTAACATGTTTGGTGACAAAAATGTTGTACCAGTTAAATGTGTGGACACAAATATGGTTCATGCAAAAGTTTTAGGATAAAACATATGATGTAGAATAGAATGATTTAATAGCAAAATTAATGAAAAATGTTGTCCTTCATTCAATGAGAATCTTGAATGGACCAGGCTTTCTTGTATCAGGGAACCTTCAAAGTTCACAATGAAACATGCAACCAAGGGTTCGCGATGGGCATAGACAACAGTGCAAAAGCTAAGCCATCAATAGATAATAAAAAAAAAAAAAAATTAAAAATCATGAAATCATCATAACCATCTGAAAATCTAATCATTTCATTAGTCAACATTCAGGAAGCTCTCACCAAAGTTTGGTCGGGCCTGACTTCATAGATCTGCAGATATTCAGCGGACAAGAACATGTTGATGGGCATAGGTAACAGTGCAAAAGCTGAGCCATCAATAAATAATAAAAAAAAATAATTAAAAATCATGAAATCAACATAGCCATCTGAAAATCTAATCATTTCATCAGTCAACATTCAGGAAGCTCTCACCAAAGTTTGGTCGGGCCCGACTTCATAGATCTGCAGATATTCAGCGGACAAGAACATGTTGACGGACGGACGGACGCTAGGATGGACGGACGGTGCTAGGACGGACGGACGGACGTACGTACATGGCAACGACAAGACCCCACAGCCCTATGGGCTGAGGGGTGAGGGGTAAAAAAATGTCTGAAATAGCTATTTTGGGGTGAGATGGGGGTTTTGTCCGATTTTTCAATTTTGGGGGTTTTGTCCGTGGGTGTTTTGTCCTAGGGTGTTTTGTCCTAGGGTGTTTTGTCCTAGGATGTTTTGTCCGCTGGGGGTTTTGTCCGGATCCCAATGAAATATATGGGTAGTTAGGGTTACAGCAAATACAGAATTCATTTTGAATCATTCGATTTCAAGGCAGGAAATTTCACTTCCTGTGATTGAATATCACACATGTAGATCACTCGCTGTATTCAGCGATGTTATACATTTACAGGTACATGTACATGTACACGACTCACAAAAGGGTTGGAAGTTGTGTACGGTAATTCCCCCAATAATTCAATCACAGGAAGTTCACTTTTCAACTCTGTTATTCAAGCACAGAGAAAAAGTAACATTCCCATTCTTCATTCAAATTGAAGAAAAGTCAAATAATGACAAAATGTGACAATTTGTAGCTGGTGCCACGAAGAATATTCCCAGATATAAGCCATTTTTGCTGCATTTCTGGTGATCGAATTATTAGGGAAATTACTGTACATGAGATACAGAAATACATGTACCTGAGCCATAGCCATGCATGTGCTTGTAGGAATACCAATGCCCCATAATATTGTAATTATTCTAATCATTCATTTCACAGGCAAAGATAGTTGAGTGACATGAAATGCATAAATTCCTTGACCATCCATGGACATGTATTTATTATACATGACGAATAAAATAATGAAGATCATTGTATAAATTTAAATGTCTGGTAAAACATGTAATCACAGTAATTGCTCTGATAATTCAATCCAGGGTTGTTGTAATATTTACAAATGTTGAAAGTTAAGAACACTTTCTACAAAATAGTGTTGCTTTGTTGCTTGTAATGTTGCAAAAATATCCAACTGTCCTGGATACTGTGGTATTGTTGTTGACCTCAATATTAAACAATAGCCATATTAAACTCGGTACAAATTAACTTTTGTTCCATAATATTCTTAACAGTTAACTTCCTGTAGTCTGTCAACAGAGATCACCATGTACATAAAGACTAGTGTATAATGTTGACTTCTGTGATGTACCGGTACTGGCATTTGTGTACAAAACATTATTTATACAGAACATTGGAAACCTGTCGGTCACAATAACTTTGAACACTTCCTTAATTTAACATTATAGATCAGGCATGTGATGTAGTATCTATTTTCTCCATACAATTTTATTAGGTCCATGCAAACAGTATTAAACGCCACCAAAAGGTGGATTCTTCAGACAGTTAAAAAAATGCAGGCAAGCACCTAAAATGTGCGTGGACCCCTCAGCCTGTTTTTTTTTTTTGTCAAGTAGTTTTTGGCAGGGCTGCATCTAGAGCCAATTTAGTTCCGGAAAACATATGGGCGCCCAAACTCAAAATGTTGTTGTTGTTGTTGTTCAATTTGAAAGGATTTCTGAAGGAAATACTCCTAGAAAAAGCATCTAGAAGTCTCAATATCGATCCCATTGCATACGTGGGTATTGAATTTCATGTTAATAAACCTCTGTTTTGTGATTGATCACATTCTCTTTGTGCCTAAATTCACAAACAAACTGGTTCAAAATTGCACAGAGTATGTTGTACCAGTTAAATGTGTGGACACAAATATGGTTCATGCAAAGTTTTAGGATAAATCATATGATGTAGAATACAATGATTTAACAGCAAAATTGAAGAAAAATGTGGTTCGCTACTGCCGTGATTCCCCTGCCAGTTATTTCATATTATACTTCTGAAATAAAATATGTTTTGTGCAAAAGCTTTAGGATAAATGGTATGTTGTGGATTAGAATGATTTAATAGCAAAATTGAAGAAAAATGTTGTCCTTCATTTAAGGCGACGCGAAATTCAAACTAACAGGGGTTCAATACTGCCGTGATTCCCCTGCCAGTTATTTCACATTATACTTCTGAAATAAAATATGGTTTGTGCAGAAGCTTTCGGATAAATCGATGTAGCAAAATTGAAGAAAAATGTTGTTCTTCATTTAATTCAAACCTAACAGGGGTTCGATGCTGCGAGAACCCCGCGCCGGTTATTTCCTCTTGTACTTTTAGATGATTAGGTGATTTTAGGTGATTCTGCATGTGTGTGTGTAAAAAACAATGTACACTGCATCTCATACATATTACATGAAGATGAGAAGCTGTGGATAGGAAAAAGTCCAATAACATTTAGTGCCCCAAAAGTGGGGAAATGATCTTCCCGAGGGTAGTGCATAGGTTGAACAAGTGTAGCATCTAAGCTCCCAGATAAATGGGAAATGAAAGGGGAGTTTAACTTGTACCAAGAACATGTACACTGTCCCTTTGATTCCCCAAACTATGACCAAAACAGCTGCACAACTTTCCATATAATTTTTATACTTTAAACACTATAATGTCACTTCTTTTGAGTCCTGCTACATGTACTTCAAAACTTAATGACATTCTTCCACCATACTTGTTAATTATTTTACTTTGTCATGAGAATAAATTTATTATTCCCACATGACTTGGTTCTTCTTCCTCAATTGCAATATTTTTATGCTTTACTTCACCTATAGAACTTCTCAATTCTCAGCATGATATTTATGTTAATCCTGGAGATATCAGATTAGACAAGTAATACAGGAAGTGTTCTTCTTATGCTTTAAGCTGGGGGCACATGAGAGCAACCCCCTGAGTCAACGGCCTTTTGGTTCAGGGGATAGCTCTCATGTGAGAGCATTATTTTGTTTGATGATAATTCTTGCCTCACTTGTCGAAATCCTCATCATGTGCGACGCGCATAAGCTAACACCTCAGCCGTTTTAATCAATCAGCCAATGAAACTGTAGGGAGTTCAGCTCAGGGGCTAAATGATGTACGAATTTAATGAAAAACACAATTTCACTGTCCTGCAACTTTGCGTGAATTTACGTGCTAAACATCCGTAAAATGAATTGTTTTTATCAGACAGTGTCCTACAATAAATATTCTTTAAACTCCTTGTGGTTTTTATTAATTTCTCTTTGCTATTTCATCGTACATGTTAAACATTTCATGTCCAAATTCGGCCAGAGACTGTACCAGCGAAAGACGGACGTCGCCATATTTATCAAAACAGTCGAAACTCCGACGTTCGTCATCAGGGAGCCAATGGAAAAATGTCTTTCAAACGAACATGGTTTTAAAACGAGAATCTCGTAGATTGTCGTGATATGCGTGGTTTCAAAAATTTCCCACGGGAAGGACTTACCAGGTCAATTTTCTTCGTTGGTGGCCGGCCGACGGACGACCATGGAGGCCGCAGCTAGTCTCACGCGTACAGTCGGAAAGCTGAATGTATCCTGCGCCTTTTGAACTGGAAGATTTTGATAAATTTAAGCCAGCTATTCCACGAAATGTCTCTGGAAAAAACAGTCCCCTCCACTTCCGAAGTTGCCGCCATTTTGTGACGCTTTCCTATGAACCCGATTCCTATCACCTCCCCTTTACCTCACTTCCTGAATTCGTTGGGAGTATGAAAACACATTGGTGGTTTGCCAACCCTGTTCCCGCTGACTCAAGGCGCTGTCTCCCGCTGACTCAAGGGAGATAATTGAGTAGTAGCTTTTGCCATCAGATTTACTGTCTTCAGTTTTCCAGCTGTATTGACCATATACGTGTTATGATCTTTGAAAAATAATTATAATATCGTTCTCTCAACAGAATATTCTTACAGTTATTGTGATAATTAATTTCTTCATTATTTATTTAAATTAAGTTACTTATTTTTTCCATATGCAAAATCTTCATTTTTCTTATTATTTTTTTATTTTTTTAATTTTTTTTTTAACAAAACTATTTTAATACAGGGAATAGGTGTGTTCAGGTTTTAGATAATATGGAAAGTTCTTGTATACATTTTGAATTCATCTTTCTAGAGTATTTGAAAAGATAATTACTTTTTTTTTACCACACCCCACCCCCCCCATCCCCACCCGGCATGGGGCATATACAGCTTTTAATCTAGGTGGCAGCCATCTTGTTTTTTTTATCGCAACTTTCATTTCTTCTTCTGATACTTTGCCAGATATCTCAAATATTTCAAATTTGGGTAGCTGAAGACATATGGTGGTGGTCATTTGCTGTTTTGATTCCCCTAAATGTCCATTTGATCTGAATTCAGAATATCTGTAATATGCAAATTTATGCAAATGAGCGGATTATCTTCATTCCGAGAGAAAAATAAATATATTTTTTGGAATCGTCATAAAAAATTGACTTGAAGTGTGTCGTTTTGGTGAAATTATATGAAAAATGGTCAATATTGTTACATTTTTGTCTCTATTTTGCGATTTTGTCCCCTTTTTCAGTGCCATGGGTCCAATGTAGGAGTATATGGTCAGAGTTCCGAAAGAATGTCCTTTATAGGGATCTTCAAATGACACGAGCTTCGCTAATACTTGATCGATTTCAATTTCGTAAACTGAGATATATTCCTCTCAGAACTAAATTTGATAAAAACTTGATTGTCTGGATGATAATGTAAAATAAAATTTGAGCTGAACTCCCTAATGAAAGACATCTTCTATTCATGTGATGACCATTTTTACACATGTACGTTAACTGTGTGAACTGGAATCAACTCAGTGAACCATCTGCTCACCGAGTGCGCTGAAACCACACGAAAGCTATGCCCCGAGACAACAGGCACTGGAGGCTGTTGGCTCAGCGGATAACTCTCATGAGTGCCGAGCTTGAACAAGCTTCTTGTCACAATCAGTCCCAAACCCTCGTGAACCTCCCAGATTGATGTTTACTCTCTGGCTGAATATCAAATGTAAACATGAATATAATATTCCATATATTTGACCCATATTAACCTTCAAATGTTGTTGATCATATATTCCATTTGTTTCAACATGCATGTACCAAATATCACCAGCTGACAAACCAATATGAATCAATGTACCGACAGGCCAAGCAAGACCTCCATGAAGAAACTATTAGGCCCCATCAAAAAAGCGATTAGTTTATCATTACCGGTACCTCCCATCCTCAATTCTCATCCCATCCAGATTCAAAATATTTTATATATCTCAATCCTTACAGGTGGGAATCAATGGTTTAACCCAAAATAAGAGTCACCGACAAGTAGAAAGTTTCGACCATCGGTGGACTCGTATCACGTCACTACAATTGTGCAGTGGTGCACTCAGTGAGACCATAAAACTTTTGTTCAGCCCAGCCCCATAGGAAGCAAGGGAGATAACCAAGGGCACAAAAACAATCAGATTCAGCACAGCACATGTACAAGGACATGGAAAAATAAAACAAAAACTGTCCATCCACCCCGGATGTTTTGTGAGTTACTAATGATAAACTAAACCTTTTTTCTCAAATTTCTTGGACACTATTGATTGGCAGGGAACGACTCCACACTTTTGGGACCCAATCAATCCAGTGGTGTGTGTACATGTGACAATAGGAGGTAGATAATATAATAGAAGGAAAATGTGGAGAACAGACAGCACCAGTCAGTACCATATACACATTGTACTTTATGGAAACGTTCCTGACATTTCTGAGCTGGTGAGCGAGTGAATATGGATTAACGTCGCTTTCAACACTATTTCAGTCATATCACGATGTTTGGGTTCTATTCTTTTTCAAACTCGGGAATCCCACGGATAAGGTCATATTCCTTTTTACACCCGGGAACCCCACGAGTGGGATCCTATTGGTGCCCCAGCTAGTCATCTATTACGACAAGCTGTCTGAGGGGCTGAGGCCTATTCTCATCATGACCTAGGGTGTGCACAATGACGTCCCAGGTCAACCCCAGGAGCTCCAAGATGCCTGAGCTGGGGGAACCTTTGAATAGGTCAATCATGATAGATAAATATGCATATCTAGTTTGAATATCAAAGGAAATATAAATCCAAGTAACCCAACTGCTGATAGACAGAAAGAAAGGTACATGATAGAGAGAAGGAGGAATAACTTCCAAACATACAAGTACTAATATTTGTGATGAACGAGCATGAATGGTGTGAAGGTTTTTCACGGTAGTACTAGATTTCCACTCACTCTGCCAAAAATAAACCCTCCATAATGCAAAAGCTATTAGTTAGTTGTCAGAAGAGACCAGGAAGGGGTTTATAGTCTTAACTCTACTCTTGGTAGATACTTCATGTAGGCAGATATTGTCTGAGTCTTTGTGTCACAGAAAAGGCTCAAGTCTAGACACATTGTTGTCCCCAGACTTGGCTATTGTATGCATTGTCTCGTGGTTTTTACATGGAGTGAGAACCCAACTCGAGTATTACCCTCCCCGTCACTTCACATTGAGAGTTGGATACATATAATACACAGAATTAGTCTTCATCCATTGAGGCAAGCAATTGCTCGTGCATATGTCCACACATGCCTGGAGTATGCCAGGCGTGCAGTTAGTCACGCGCCTTAAAAAAAATAATATATATATATATTTGATTGCATAAAGTTTCACGAGTATGGATTTGTTCCCTCAACATGTTATTCTGACCTGCCCCGCAATTCACTTTATCTTGAATTACAGCCATTTATCTCCCACCCAGAATAATTAGATATTATTGAAGACTCGTCTAACCCTATTTCAGGACAGCTGCATTTTATTCAAGGTGAAGACTGCATAAGTATTTTACCTAATGCAGTTATTCAAATATTCAGTCATGTCCACATTTATGCTGGACAGATTTATTCATCAAACATTTTCAAAAACTCACGTTGCTTAATAACTGTTAACACCTGGTGCATGCTACATGTTCATAAAGAAATATAGATGGAATATCATTGTTTTGTTGTGATTCCTGTAGTATAATGGACATGAAAATATAAAACATACCAGATCATGCTTTGAGATTCATATACATAAAGATATAGGTGTGTGTTATTTGTGTGGATTAATGTAGGTTTGTCGGGGATGGGTGAATAAGCGTGACTTTAAATACCGTCTTTTTCATGATACATGATTCGCATGCTTGCACTTCTTATTGTTATTTTTCAGGCAAGTGACTCAATGTTGTTTGCCTTCAATATTAAAATAAAACCCAGAAAAACTAACCATGCAGGGGATATGAATGTGTAATATTGGTTTAAATGATAGATAACAACACACGACACCACGGTGCACAGAAGATAGAATACTGAAGAAAAACAGGGGACCGTCCCATCATTGATTGGCTGTTTATTCATTCTTGGAAGGAAAGGTTGGTGTCATATATACAATTTTTTTTCAGGAATAGCTGATAAGGAAAAAAATATGTATACACTAGAACACTGAAGAAAGCAACATTGTGGCCACTATTTGTGACATTTGAAATCAAGCTACTCTTCATGTGTTCATTTGCCCGATAAACTTGATAGGATAAATCCTTCTGGCACGTTACATGTACTTGTAGCAAATTAAAGTTGTGCAAAATTGTGAAAATATAGAATTTTAATAGTGTCATCTAACCTTGGATCAGTTTATGTAATAGAAGTTACATGTACACAGGATTACTCTGCTGTGTGCTACCTTTTATGGTTGTAAGATCTCCAGCGATAACATTTTGGATAAGGTTGTACCTTATGAGTGTTTACTCCACTGAATTGCGATAAATATACTCACCATAATCAGTACACAGTTTTTGAAAACTGTTCAGGCAATACTAAATTTGTGATAATTTGATATTCTGATACATTGTAACCACATCTGAATAATTTGAATTTAAATGCAAGTCTGAGAATTATTTAGTCTAATATTAAGTTCTTATCAAAAATACTGGAATTTCTTATCAATTCATACAGAATCTTACAATATACATGTAGTTATAAAACTAAGAAAATGGTTGCATTTTTTTAATTTTTCATGGAAATAAAATGAGTTTATAATATTTTAATATCACTAATTAAAAAATTTTAATGGAGAAAAGGAGCAAAATTTACCGGCTAATTTTTGATATTCCCAAACAGTTTTACAATTTTCTAATTTTAGTTCAAGAAATTGTAGACTTTCAAGGACTCGTTTCAAAACGCTGTTCTTCAATATTATGTAGTCATTGGCAGTCATATTCTTCACCAGTCAATTTGGTCAGGATTAGTTGCATGTCTAATCCATGGGTACAGCATCTTAAAATCACTCCATAGATTGAACATGTAGGTCATGAAATTTTTAACTACATGTATGTAGAAAGCCTTTTCAGATATTAGATTTTAACCCCCGATATATCAATATCAATCATTTACTGGTACGCGTCACAACGTAACAGCTTTTCCTCAGCCTTATGAAGCAAAGTTATTAATCGAAATACTGTGTAAGAACAATTATATAAATAATAATTTGAGTTGTAGATAATCTGTCATCTACATTTACATGTGTAGCCAAGTGTGCATAATGATTAATTTAACGACTTTAGATTTATCTACATGTAAACATACATATATATGTACATGTATTTGTACATTGAGAATGGTCATCGCAGTCTCTCCGGTTTGTAAAATCAACCTATTTTGGTCACCACATGTATGTCATGGTGACCCTGTCAAAGTCACTGCCATCACATTTGTATGAATGGACCAATCAAATTCTTTCAAATTGGAAGTCCCATGATGCATTGGAAAGGGGGGCGGGGGGAGAGGATTTGGTTTAATGTCACACTCAAGGTTACTTCCCTTGGGGTTTTATACCCGCCATTTATCTCATCTGGCGTGTATTTTCTAATATTACAACTACTGTTTCTTTCTGCCATTTACAGATCCTGTATGCATTCATTGGTGAATAAAATCAAATCAAAAATCAAAATCACCCAGGTTATTTTTCCCTGTCAATATCTAACTTGACTGACAGTCTTACAGGCTAGGGATCGGGTCCGAGTTTCTTAGCAATTGTTGTCCATTTTCAAAACATACATGTAGTTCAAACAGGACTCCTTTTGGGAAATTATATTTTCCAAATAATGTGGCTGAATACAGACCTACATGCACAGCTGTACCGATATTCAAGGAATTGAAGATCAGCAAAGTACAATGTGTGTTACATGTAATATCCAGTATTATGAAACTGACATTCCTTACTTGATGAACACCCATCAATCAGTGAGTGAATAGAATTTAACGTCGCTTTCAACAATATTTCAGCTATATCACGACGAACCAACTAAGCACCACCCAGCCCAGTTGTGTTCCTGCTACTTCAAAGAAGAGATCTTTGAAGCAGCATGGAACCAGACACCCTCCATCCACCCTATAAACATGGAGGACAGCGCACAAGACACAGACAGGACACTAACATGGTGCAATAAAGACAAGTGATATTACAGTGCTAGACACCACATTATCAAGTTCCTGTTGCTTCTCAGCAAACTGCATTGAAGCAACAGGAACCTGAACCCACCCAACCACCCGCCACCCATCAATTATCATTGTTCTATGAACAATACAGGTGTGAAAATGGGGGAGTGATAATGACAAATTGATACAGGTATTACGTAGGTCTTCATTCGATCAAACACTGTAACCTTAGCTTACATTGCATGCTTCACATGAATATACATCTCTGCTCATTATGAACACACACTACATATATAATTACATATATACAAGTGGGTGGGGACTTCTGACTCGATCACCATGACCATGTACAATGTAAATCTACAAAATATCATCTTCACAAGTCCAGGTGAATCCTAAATCCTCACTGAGGGTTTATCTGGACATTTTTAGTGATTCGAATGAGTCGATGCCTCTATTATACAATCTCGTACATTCCATCCCCCCCCGTGCTTGTTTTGAATTAGCATGTCGGTATCCCAAGACGGCGGTTTTTGCTTCGACTTCCGATGTCGATTTCAGCCTGACTTCAAAGCAGTTTGGCCCGCGATGAAATTCAAACCAAATCTCCTACTTCCTAGCGGATTGGCATAATCAGCTAGCTTAGCACGTTCACTGATTGGGTTCATTTAGATTTATATCCAGAATCAGGCTGGGAATTGTTACCACTGAGAAAATCTGAAATCTACTTCAACAAATCTAAAATTTTCCACCCCCTACCAGGAAGATGGCATTTTTTGGCATTTCGGACAGAACTGACAACTTTTTATTTTTCAAAATTTTGATGAAAAGTCTGAAATCAGCCTATTGAAGGAAATTCCCAGGTCTGTAGAATTCGTATGTGTAACTAACCAACCCAGTGTATCAGTCCTAACAGATCAATCGATACACTAGCTCTCCAGGATAGTGCAATATATACATGTATAAGCCTATGAATTGATACTATATGGTAAATGCCCTCATAATTCAATCACCCTATTACCATTCGATCACCCTATTACCATTCGATCACCCTATTACCATTCAATCACCCTATTACCATTCAATTACCCTATTACCATTCAATCACCCTATTACCATTCGATCACCCACCCTATTACCATTCGATCACCCTATTACCATTCGATCACCCTATTACCATTCGATCACCCCCAATTTAATTCATTCTAATGCATTTGGACACCCTCTAAGTCTAAAATCATTAAAATAACACAGAAATAATGATTACCTGCAGGATTTTGAACCATTTTATCAACTTTCTGATTTTATCATGAAATTTTACTCACTCGGATTGAATATTAATTAGAGGTTTACATACTTTGATTGCATGAGAATAGGACAGGGAATACTTCAAATTTCTCACTTCTGGACTATGATTTGTGACACGTTCAAAACAAGCAGTATTGGGAACCAGACAGTGCATTCTAGAAATTGCACCAGGCTGATTTGATAGGCCTGGTATTGATTAATGGGCTATTTTCGCAAGGGGGGGGGGGTGCTGATTTCAGTGATCCTACATTATCAGCACTTTGTAGCAGGCTGATATTAGACCCAATGAGAGCACTCACTGGGCCTTTTATGGGGCCTATCTGCAACTATCCTGTGTGCAGGGTAACCATGGTAACAGCATTTTCCTCTGAATTTTGAGGGATTTATTAACGGAGAACAAATAGATACATGTATGTATATTGTTGTTGATCCACTGATAAGCTTGGCATGATGCATAAGCAAAGTCACTCCGAATAAAGTTAACAAACGCATATTGACAGTCTCAATATTTCGACAAAGTTATATTTGTCATCATCAGGAGAAATGTGTTTCTCCTGATGACAAATATAACTTTGTCGAAATTTGTCGAAATATTGAAACTGTCAATATGCGTTTGTTAAATTTATTCGGAGTGACTTTGCTTATGCATTATGTATATCGTCCTGACCAACATGTAGATGGAGAATCCTGTACTCCCTAATCAGGGTGAACACATGTGTGAGAGAAATCCTGTTCTATTTTATGTTCCTGTACATGTATCTCACACATACATCTATCTACATATATATTTATTAGGATAGCGGACAATGAACCCAAATTATGTATACAACATGTGAATTATCTGATCTTGCCGGTAAAATCTGGGAGAGTAACAATTTTCCTGGTATGCTCTCAGACAGATCCACGAGTGAATAATTCACATGATAACAACCAGAGCGACATCCACTCAGCATTCTTAATTTTACAGACTCCTGCTCAATATTTATAAGGCCAATTAGTGGGATGTTCCAGTGAGAAACTGAGTCAATTATTGACTACGTGATGAATGACCAAATTGCGAGGAGTTTACCAGGACAAAATCACTCAACGACCGGCACTTTGCATTCTTAGTAGCAACACTGCACTCAATTGGCAATTTATCAACTTTCCAGGAATTTCAATGACTTGAACAAGTTTTTAATGATTTTCCAGTACCATACTTCAAGGATTTTCCAGGAGTGGAAATGCTGTACAGTAATTCCATGAAATATTTTGACTCCAAAGGTACATGGACATGCATAGATTCATTCTGGCATGTTTGGTGAGTACAATTCTGCGTAAAAGACAAACTTTCATCATACATGTACATGTATTGTACGTATGTCAGAGTTGATCTGGCAGACAAAATGCATGCTGTAGATGAAGATAATGAAGAGTTACTTCCCTTTTGTTACACTCTCCCCCTCTCTCTGTCAATATTTATGAGTAATTGTGAAGTTAAAAATGTGTTTGGATGTACATGTATCTCATCTGTGAATGTTCAACACATTCGTAACTACATTGTATATTCTGTGGGTACATGTAGGTTAGGTTACACCCAGACCCGTTTTATTTGAAATTGCCAAGTATATGTACAGTGTACTCTCATTGTTATACATGTATGATTTCAAGTATTCCTGCCAGAATGATGGAAGGTCCACGATAATGATAAATCTTGGGGACAAATAACACCTTACATGAGCTTGCTTACCCCTGGGTTTCACAAATATACATGGACATGTAAATGCACTTAGACCTGCGTTTACATATGTAAATAAATATGGGCAGAGGGGGAGCCCAATAAATTACTCAAACTCACCTGGGGAGGCACATACCTGAGAGGATTCAAATGTGACCTGTTAATATGGTTCAACACCTTCATATTAAATACAGGTGATATACTGGCCGACACAGAGATCAGAGAATGTCACAAATGTCTCAAGAGCAAATCATACCTGTTTTAATATCCTTATAGGCGGACCCTTGAGAGCACCTGTATTAAATTGTATACATAGATCTGTACATGTATATGGCATATATTTGGAAATTCAGCCCTACACAATACTACATGTAGATGTTTGAATAACTTTGCAGAGTTATTATCAGGATTCATAATCTTCCATTAAATGAAAATTCCAGGAGTTTTCCAGGAGATTTTCAAGCTGATGTAGGACATTTTCCAGGAGTTTTTATCATGCTAATCAACATGCTGCTGATAAAGAGATACTGGCAATCAGTGAACTACAAAATAGGATCTTCCAGGAGTTTCCAGGACATAAACCTAATTTTTAAGGACTTATCAGTATGGAATTCCAATTCCAGGAGTTTACAGGTATTTCCAGGAGGTACATGAACCCTGTATTATCCTATGCAATCCTGTACATTGTAGGCCAGGATCGATCTCATCGTTCCACGAATTTAAACCACAGTGGACGCAAACTGACTCAGAGGCTGATGTCCTGATGAGTTTCAACCCTTGTTTCAGATGAGATGTGAACATGTGCCTGTCTCTGGAAACCGTTTACTGAAGTCTTCAGTGAAGAAGTCTTCCGATTACAGCCAGTACTTCGACTGATTAAGAAATATCCACACGTCACACCTTGATATATCATTCAACAGTACAGAATAGGGGTAAGTAAGAAATAGTTGAAGAATCTATCAATGAGAATCTGGGAATCCCATTTGAGTTACATGTGCATTTGGGATATTGATTTCTCTCATCTGCGTAAGCTTATCCAACCTCCCCTTCGAGAATCCAGGGGAAATTCATGAGAATCCAACATAGTTTCCCATAAAGTTAGAGAGAAAACTGTATTATGTTAGATTTCCATGGATTCTCTTAGTCTCTTCAAAGAAATAATACATGTAGGACCAGAAATAGGTGGGAATAGAGTGCGTAACATCTAACGAAGACACTGGAGAACACTTACCCCAGCAATTCGGTTAGTAATTTTGTAACTGAATATCGCTACAAACGGTTACCCGGTTAATGGTTTCAGCACGACATTCCATTCCCTATATTTGATCCACCCAATATTTTGGGTTGGGACAATTTGCTAGGATTGAAGTATTAGAGCATTTACTATATATGCTTAATTCTACAGTATCTGCCCTCACAATTACGGAAAGTCTCACATTATGAGAGGACGGGATTTTTGGCAATACATGTATATAGGAGCCAAGTTTTCTCAGAGCAGTGAAATTCTGCATTACATGTATTTGTGCATTTTTACCCTAAAATTTCATGAAAATCCAACCAGAATGTGGTTCAAATTCACCAAAACAAATTTCACCCTGATAATTTTGCATATGAAATTACGACGTCATACAGGTCGGTCTCAATGTTACAACATTGCAATATACAAGCCCAATGTCATTCTGCTTTGAAAATAACATGCGGGGTATTGAAGATTTTCATTGATTCTGAACAGATTTCCTTCAAATTTCAGAATAAATATGCACAAATTACATACAGATACTGTCGGGAATTCAATTCTCTGAGAAGAACTGGTTCCGATATATATGTTGCCGAACCTCCTGTTCCCTTATAATGTGAGACAGACAGTGGAGGAATCTGCCTAGGCAAACATCTTCTGGTATAAATACACAGAAATTGCTGAGGCTTAATTATTATTCCCACAGCATTTGACTCGGCAAATGCTGAATGTCCTGTCTACATGTGAGAGCTGCAGTATTAGACAGTGGGAATATGCACAATGAGGGAATTTACTGGGATATAGTGGAAATACTTGGGGAAAGCACAGGTGGATATAAGGCATTGTATTTTATGACATTAGGTGAATAGGCAATAGTGGGATATTGCATTGAGGAAAATGAGAAATACTGGGTGGTATATGTACATGTACATGGCACTGCATTTATGAGCTCGGGAATTAGGCAAAATGACGGGAAGTATTGGAGTATTTTATTGGGGGAAAATGAAGAGAAATGGATGAAAGAATTGGTGAATATATAGAGATGATTAAGAGAAATAGAGGTAAGACTGGGGACCGGATCAAGGTTAGATGATATGGATACAGATGTAAAGAAGATATAATGGGGAAGGACTGATGACTATGCGTCATTGGTATGAAGGAGCAAGTGTAGGTCGGTGTGGGGGAACGCGTTGTATGGCATGCTCTGGTTTAGGGAAAATAGTGGGATATTGCATTGAGGAAAATGAGAAATACTGGGTGAAATTTCCATGGCACTGGATTTATGATGTCGGGAAATAGGCAAAATGACGGGAAATATTGGGGTATTTTATTGGGGAAAATGAAGAGAAATGGGTGAAATAATGGGTGAATATATAGAGATGATTAAGAGAAATAGGGAGAAGACTGGGGACCTGATCAAGGTTTAGATGATATGGATATATATGTAAAGATATACTGGGGAATTACCAATGGCTATGCGTCATTGGCATGAGGGAGCATGTGTATAGGGCGGTGTGGGGGAACGCGTTACACGGCATACTCTGTATGGGACCTGATCAAAATTAGATGATATGGACACAGATGTAAAGAAAATATAATGGGGAATTATCGATGGCTATGCGTCATTGGTACGAGGGAGCATGTGTAGGGCGGTGTGGGGGAACGGGTTGCACGGCATACTCTGTATGACCTGTGCCCATTGTAATACGATGGAGTGCCCAATCAAACCAACCAACCAACCATTATACTCTTTCAGTAAATACACTCTACATGAAACTGGAGATCACTTGTCCATATGCCTTAGAGAGTTGTCTCCCTTGATTGTGATCAGAGATATTTTGTTCATCTGTTTACTAACTCTAACTGTATGCAAATTATACGAAATGAAAATTTTCGTCCTCATTGTCAGACCTGTGTTATCACTGCAGTTGCTTTTAAGGTTTATATGTAAAACTGTATACATTTATATGTAAATCTGTTTGCATGTATTAAGACAAATTAGAGTCCATATTTGGAGTCGTGTCCAAACCAAAACCTGAAAAGAAAAGTCGCAAGGATGGAAAACAAATGAGTGGTCAGTGGTCATTGAAGCTAAGTTGGTCTAATAATATCTTAAATCATGTACATGTACAACAAGCAAATAATACAAGGTCAATTTCTAATCCTGAAAATAAAATCACATAATTCATGGAAACTGTGAAAGGAAAATGAAACTAAAAACTAAAGTAGTCTTGTTAAACGACCTGAAACAGAAGTCAAATATGTACACATGTACTATTAATGCAAATATAATGTTATCAATGGAATTAGAGAGAAGGTGATACCTTTAGCATGAAGCTTGTGTTGGAGAGCAACACGGCTGCATTTAGGGCCTCCTGAAGGTGCCACCTTTTCTCGGTATTTGCAGCAAAGAGTATAGTCCTGGGAGGTAAATGTGGCAGAAGGGTAACACGCAGAAGTACAGTGAAACCTGTCTAAACCGACCATGCTAGGGACCACACTATGGTGTAAGTATTGACGGGGCTCTGGTTTATCAAGGTTCAAATACTTTAAATTTAAGTATTGGGACCATGGATAATGTCAGTATTCAGAAGTTGGTCAGTTTACCCAGGTGTCAGTATTGTGAGTATGGATGTCAGTATTTAGAGGTTGGTCAGTTTACCCAGGTGTCAGTATTGGGAACATGGATAATTTCAGTATTCAGAGGTTGGTCAGTTTACCCAGGTGTCAGTATTGGGACCATGGATAATGTCAGTATTCAGAGGTTGGTCAGTTTATCCAGGTGTCCGTATTGGTACCATGGATAATGTCAGTATTCAGAGGTTGGTCAGTTTATCCAGGTGTCAGTATTGGGACCATGGATAATGTCAGTATTCAGAGGTTGGTCAGTTTATCCAGGTGTCAGTATTGGTACCATGGATAATGTCAGTATTCAGAGGTTGGTCAGTTTATCCAGGTGTCAGTATTGGTACCATGGATAATGTCAGTATTCAGAGGTTGGTCAGTATATCCAGGTGTCAGTATTGGTACCATGGATAATGTCAGTATTCAGAGGTTGGTCAGTTTATCCAGGTGTCAGTATTGATACCATGGATAATGTCAGTATTCAGAGGTTGGTCAGTTTATCCCGAGTGCCGGTATTGGTACCATGGATAATGTCAGTATTCAGAGGTTGGTCAGTTTATCCTGAGTGCCGGTATTGGTACCATGGATAATGTCAGTATTCAGAGGTTGGTCAGTTTATCCCGAGTGCCGGTATTGGTACCATGGATAATGTCAGTATTCAGAGGTTGGTCAGTTTATCCAGGTGTCAGTATTGGTACCATGGATAATGTCAGTATTCAGAGGTTGGTCAGTTTATCCAGGTGTCAGTATTGGTACCATGGATAATGTCAGTATTCAGAGGTTGGTCAGTATATCCAGGTGTCAGTATTGGTACCATGGATAATGTCAGTATTCAGAGGTTGATCAGTTTATCCAGGTGTCAGTATTGGTACCATGGATAATGTCAGTATTCAGAGGTTGATCAGTTTATCCAGGTGTCAGTATTGGTACCATGGATAATGTCAGTATTCAGAGGTTGGTCAGTTTATCCCGAGTGCCGGTATTCAGAGTTTCACTGTACTTGATATATTCCACCTTGGTCCAATGAGACAAAACATCCAATTTATGAACAAAGAATTATATTATGCCAAGCTTATTGTATTAAAAGTAAAATGCAAAGGTTTTATATTTTCCTTTTTAGATTAATAAATGATGGCAATATCAACTTATCTATTTTAAGTATTTTGTCTTCTAAGAACTTTTGAGAAGTGCTCCAAAGTTTATAATAGCATCTCAAGCCCGGCTGAATTCAGGTATGGAAATCTATATGGCTTATCCGCCCATGTTCGACTCTGTTATGCTTAGTCTTTAGGCAGCTGGCCTGAAGGAAAGATACCGGCAAGGAACATTGACGGTTTCAACACTGAAATCAAAATTCAGATGGCATTGGGGTATCAAAGTTTGAAGCAGATAAAATACTTCAAATGAGTCAAAACAAAGTAGATATGCTGATATTTCTGTCATTATTTAAACTATGGAAAATATAAAAGGAAAATCTAAAAGCCTTTGCATTTTCACCTTCAAGACAATGATTGTAATTTGTCACGCCACATCTACGGTTTGGAGAAATCAACAAAATCACCTACCGTCTGCCACTGAGCAAAGCATCAGCTTCCTGTTCGGTTATTTCCTCAGAGACATCCACGGATAGTACGTGAGCTGTAGATTCTGATTGAGATGTCACATGATCAGAGGAATCTTTGTTAATTGGTGGAGCTGGGCCAAGTAGATCTTCCTGTTCATCACCCCAGACTGGCTGTGGCAGATCTCGGGCAGTGTTTTTGGTCGACCCGGCCATTGCCACGCTATAGGACGGGGGCGGAGGAAAGTTTGATTGATCGCTAGTTTCTGCGAGGTACACTGCTTTTGGGCGCCCTCGACTCGGACTTTGGGGTGACAAATCTCTAGCAGGGGCTATGTGAGAGTCTGTTTTGTAAATACCATTCTGGAGGTGGGCAGGTTTGACGGGGAGAGGCGGAGGAGCGGGAGACGATTGTCGGTTGCCCCGTGGGGGCCGTTTAGGCGTATTCTCGTTATGCACAGGTGGTACTACTGTGGCAGTGATGGATGTGACAGATTTGGGAGCCTGGTTATCTTTATTGCTTAATTCCACGTAAGCTTTACTGGTTGTTTTGGAATGAATGGACGGGTTTGCTGGCTCTGGCATCCTACCCGAGGGTGAAACAGGTGATGGAGACTTTTCTTCACGACTTCTTCTATATGCTATTACGCTGCTAACATCAGAAATTTCCTCAAGTCTAGAGATATCCCCTACTTTATCATCCAAATACTCTGATGTCCGGGAACTACGTTGATTTTTATATTTTGCCCAACTGCGTAGATTTTCATCGTCCTCTGGTCTTACCTCTTTGCTGTCATTGGTCGCCCAAGACCGGCGCTTTGTTTTCTCAGCCTTTCTTCTCTCGGGGGATTTATCTGGCGTATTTTCTGGACTAGATACCCTAGCTAGGTACGAGTCTGCACGATCTATAGCGGCTTGAATATCTTCCTTACTTAGCCGTTTTCCAGCCACAATGTTCTGATTCTGCGACTGTTTTTGTTGCGCATTGTTGTAGTTTTCACTATGTTTCTTCCTGCGTAGAACAACAGCAGAATCCACGTCGTCCAGCGACTCAACAGGTGGATTGGAATGTTTTGACTGATATGAAGTAGTAATGTACTGATCGCACCGTGACCGACGCCCCTGATTAGTGTGGTTGCGGTCCGTGGAAGAATACCCTGAGTCGTATGGTATATTTTGTTCCACCGTTTCCTGCTCTGTCCAGGTGTCCATATTTTCCTCATTTCTATGGTAACCGGAATTGGAATGTGACGGATATGAATGTACCTCTCTTTCTGACCAATCAGAGAGCTGTTCTCCATTTTGCTCGGCCTCGCGTCTCAGCTCCTCTAGTTCCTCATCCTCCTGTGATCTTCTTTTGTACAGTAGTCCTCCGGGTGTATTGTGGAAGTTACTTCCCCTTGAATGATGGTCATTTGTGCCGTAAAGGTTTCCTTCAGATCGACTGTAGACATTGTTCATCTCTGTTTCATTATACTGCTCAGAACGTTGGTGATAATGTGTAGGATCCGTAGAACTTCGGTAACCGGGAATTTTGTCGATTCTCGACGGGTCCGACAATGATCTTGGCTTCCCAAGCGATTCTTGTGATGCTGATTTTGGCATACATTCCTGTGATGGAGAACGCTTTCTGCCATCTGGACTTGTTGGCGTGCTGGAAATGGGAGAAAGCACTGGTGATGTGCTGCTACTGGTGCCCCCTGGTGACAATTTTCTACTACGGAGACGCGTCTGACGCTCTTTCGCTGCTCGATTATCTTCTTCCATTCTTGCAAATAATGCCCGCGTGTAGTTGAACCTCTGAACGTGACTGGCAGCTTCAAGAAATTTGGAATCTTGCCTAGTTGGCGATGGGTCAAGTTGCTTCGGGAAGCTATTTGGAACATGAAGCTCATTCGTCTTTTTTCGTTTAACTTCTGGTGAACGGTCCAGCTCAATATGTGGAATGCTAGTGGGCTGATATGGTGAAGGGGGCGACTTGATTGGGTCCTCAGATTCGCGCTCAGTTTTGGCCACATGACCGGACTGAAACATATTTTTCAGGCGACCAACTTTGGAACCAAAATTTCGTCGGCTGGAATGGTTGTTCTCTGACGACTTTGTCAGATCTTCAAATCCGGCTCTTAAGGCATTGAATGGCTTTGGCACTTCGGCAGGTGGAACGTTTTCACGTTCATCTCGTTTGAGACTGCTCCCACGTACGCGACTCACAGCCAAGGCCTCTGCCCGTGGATCTCCCCGTCTTGACATACTTGTGGCGTAAAATCGACAATTATCGATAGATAATCGGAAGGTTCAATATGTCCATGTGCTTTTGCTTTGCTTTAGATATGAAGTGTGCTTATGTAGCAGATAGTTACATACCAACGCTGGTACCACATATTCATCTTTGTTTAAGTACTAAGAAAATGAGTCAAAGGTCAAGTACCGAACATGTATCTTGAACGGTCATTTTCTGCAGTTACTGTGAGACTTGCAACTCTGTGATAGGACGAAGGCTGTCTTTTCTGTATATTGTCCGGCCTGGTCTAAGGGAGATGACTTAGTTCCCTGTATGATCCAAGGGAGAGAACTTAGGTGACAGCAGGCAATGGTAGGGCACCAAGATGGGCCTGATTGGCTGCCTGGGTCCTCATTGTCTCCATAAACTACATCCTGAGTTCTGGAAATAAAGAAAACAGGGAAAATCGATAAGGATATGATTGAATTTAACAATGTAAGTGATCTTGAGAAGTATTATCTAAACTATGTTTACAGTAAGCCGTCTAATAATTCAATCACTCCAACATTTTGCCTCAAATTTAGTTAGTCTAGTGAATAGTCGAGATCGCCATTACAAATCTAGGGGTAACGGGGTGATGTCACGAAAGGTCATTTGTACCAACAGCCGCATTCTGGCTAGGTTGAGAGTGGGTCATACATGTATCTCAGGAAAAGTACTTTTTCTGTGGAACTAAATTGTGTTCAGGGTATATAAATATCTGTAACCTTTTTTTAGCCCGTCTGGTGGTAGTCCGTGAGATTTTTTAGTGATTTTACATACAGTTGCACAAAATAACAACTGTTTTCCAACACTCGGCCTATCTCTCCAACGTTGAAAACTTCGGATTTGGTACAAACAGGAAGTTGCGCAGTTGCAAAATATTAAAATGGCAATAGAATCTATTTGATCACCAGCCTCGTGTCTAAAACTTGGGAGAGCTTTTGGTCACTCTCCTAGATTTTGTATTACGAGAGTGATTTAGTCTTGTCAGTATTACTCTCTCCAATGATGACATTATTTTCCAAGATACTGATCAATAACTTTCCTTTGGGGGGGAGTTAGGTGAGTGAAGGAGAGGGAGACTGAGAGACTGGATCACCTTCCTGGAATGTAGGGTAAACTACACAGATAATAAGGTCCAGTTTATGTATCATTTCATAAACTTACCATTCTAATAACCCCCCCCCCCCCTCCCAAACACACTTCATATGTGCGACAGTAACTGTTAATGGATGATAAATATCAGCCCATCAACTCAATATCTTTGAATAGATATAATTACAAGTGCAATGTGCCATCAGAGCAATACAATTTGTAGCATTGCAAGTTTCTCCACTTGTTTTGTTAAGTGGTCAGTTGAAAATCTCCCTGTGGCCAAAGGGACACTACTCTGCGAGATAACTCACGGAGAGATTCATCAAAATGTTCAGGATTTAATCGGCATTTTTCACCCCCCATCTCCACCCTCCCGAATTTTAATCTCCAACACTAGATTCACTGAGTGAGTGAGTGAATAGAATTTAACGTCGCTCCCAACAATATTTCAGCTATATCACGACGAACCAACTAAGCACCACCCAGCCCAGTTGTGTTCCTGCATGCTACTTCAAAGACGAAATCTTTGAAGCAGCATGGAACCAGACACCCTCCATCCACCCTATAAAACACTGAGGGCAGCGCACAAGACACAGACAGGACGCTTACATGATGCAATAAAGACAAGTGATATTACAGTGGTAGACATCACATATCAAGTTCCTGTTGCTTCTCAGCAAAATGCATTGAAGCAACAGGAACCCGAACCCACCCAACCACCTGCTAGATTCACTGATACGTGTAACCAGCTATGGTTCCTGGGAAGTAAATTTAGATTTGTCAAATGCTTCAACATCGGGAAATATTTCTAACTAGTGATGATAACTGGCATATATTATAATATTTAATAGAAATAACTGACTGTTGTAGTTTTGGTCTCTAAGGTAATCCCTCTGATAATTTAATCCCTCTATCAAAATTCAATCACCCCCAAATGTGGGGACAAAATTTGATGAGCGGAGCTGAAATTTGGTCACCCTTCAAATTAATTGAAATAACAAAGAAATAATGGATATAGGATGGAGATTGAACCATTTTTTCAACTTCCTGTTCTAATAAATTTGATCATATGGACTTTATGGTAAAGCATATCATTCTTGTGATTGAATTATTAGAGGGATTACCATGTTTCGCGCAATTGGGCACGACATAGGTCACGACATAGGTCACGACATAGGTCACAATGATAATGTTATAACAAGTGTATAATCTACAGCCCTGACCTGTAATCTGTACATGACAAGGTCACCTACATCTGATAGAGTACATGGACATGCTTCTAATAACTAGCACAAAACACCTGAGATGATATGTACAATCTACCAGGTTATCTCGGCAATAATGATCAATCATAAATGTACAGGTATGAAATAGACATATACGAGATGGGTGTTGTCATGCAGTAGAGATAGGTCTGACCTCACCTAATGTCATAGTCTAACCTGTACACTTGAGCTCAGGTATCACTCCCACACACATCCTGCTCTCTCATACCATTTTACAGCTTTACAGGTATGCTTTTCAGTTTTAGTATTTTATAACTCGAATGTACATGTAACAGGAAAGAAGACATAGGCCTACATGTCCTACCACAGTTTCTGTTTCAATGAAAGTCCTGACTCATTTATTTATAGCATTCACAAGGTGTACTTTCAAAGTTTCATGTTCTATATCCAGAATGAAAACAAGAGCCCAAGGGCTTCAAACTACCCCTGTATGGTAGTATATTCATAAGTATATGCACTTATATCATTACAATGAAAATTTTAGGAATTACTTTCAATTGGCACTGCCCAAGGCAAATTCTCTACTCTATGTACATAATCCAGAGACAACTTGAACTGGTGACACGTACAAGAAAGTACATGTTATAATTATGATATAATACATTTTATGTTAAAGAGGCATAATTCTGGAAAAAAACATCTCGGGAACTTTAAAAGTCACCTGCATATGTTTATACAGTGACCAGAAAATACACTAATTTTCAAAAAGAACCAATAATAACTTCAGTTCAAAAGAGTATTTCTGATGATAAAGGGGCTTAACTCCGGCAGAAATCATTACAGGAAGCCCATAAATAAAGTCATGTGAAGGTAGTGTGTATCAAGTTGCAAAAGAATTAGCAAAAACTCTACATGTATGAGTAATTGCATTCATCAGAGTACAGTGTACCGTACATGTATGTTTGATGGCAGAGAAGAAAAACGGTAATCCTCTCTAATACGAAACATTTAAAAACAATGTTTGTGTTTTTTATTAAAGCAAACCTTCTATTACAAACCGCCATTATTCTCCTCTGGAGATCTCATTTGCAAAAGAACTAAAAGAGTTAACTCCCCTGATCCCCAGGCAACGTGTTCCACGCATGCGCCCCATTGTTCCCTGATAGTTCATATTTTCCTGCCGCAGTAGTTGGCGTGTTGAGTAACGGCCAAGGCGTTCGGGGAGGTAGGGTGGGTGCATCCTTTGTAATAGAAGGTTTGCTTTAATAAAAAACACAAACATTGTTTTTAAATGTTTCCTGTTTTTGCATTAAAGCTTCCCTTCTATTACAAACCGCCAGACTACCAACAGAGGAGGTTGGGTCGCCGGACGATTTAATCATAACGCAGCCATGCGGAACACGTAACCTGAGTTGAACTCTGTATTTAATGTAAAACCACATAATAAACCAAGCCGTAATGACAGGCGAATAGGCATTATGAGGAGATACGCAAGACGACTTAGTGCGGTGGAAGGATCCGATCCGTCACTATAAACCGTTTGCCAAAATGGTGTCTATGACATAATACGTCTTGCCGCTCCTCGTAAGGCCTCTTCGTCTCAAGGATGAAGATGCACTTACCCAGAGTGCTCTTGTCTTGGTCTTTCCGCTCCCCCCTCTTCTTCTCGGTATAAATTACAGGACTACATGTTGGGCCACCACTAGAGGGCCCAATGTAGTCACTCCATCCGCCTGAATGGATAAATCTCTCAAGTAATGACTGGTAAACGTCGAATTCGATCTCCATGCGCATGCATTGACAATGTCAGCGACGGATAAGTTCTTGTTAAGAGGCCAAGACACAGCCAGTGCACGAATTTCATGCGATGACACAGAGGACAGTAGGGGAGGACTGTCGATAGCGAGTTCATAAGTCCACTGAATGACCTTCTTCAACCATGAGGCTATGGTATTCTTAGTGATATCCGCTGTAGCATTAGGTTTCAGAGATAAAAATAGCAGACGTCTGGTGCCTCTGTGAGGATCTGTGCGATGAATGTAGTGACGTAATGCCCTAACTGGGCACAAACATCTGTCCTCGTCCAGATTCGAGTCCAACACGTTGGATAAAGCTGGAATGTCGTAGAGGCGCTTAGTGTGAGGTCCAGGAAGTGTTGGTTCATTTTTCGCAAGGAATTCCGGTGTGGGACGTAAAGAGATTCTAGACCAGTCCTGAGTCCCATTTTAGAGATTTTCTTTCTAGGGCATGAAGCTCGGAGACTCTAGTCGCTAATGGAGGTCTTAGAAGAGAACTCAATACCACACCAAGGTCCCACTTTGGAAGTAACTGTAGTACTCGTCGAGATTGGAGGGCGAAGGCTCTAAGAAGTGAGGAAACGTCCTTGTCCTGTCCAATATCTAAGTTGATGGATAGACGTAAAACTCTAGATAAGGCAGATCGATAACCCTCTATCGTACTGTGCTGAAAATGTCTGTCTCTATGTAGATGGAGGAGGAAATCAGCGACTATGGGTAGAGAGGCAGTATCGGGGTTAAGTCGATTGTCTCTACACCATGCTCTGAAGTACTTCCACTTTGATTGGTATACTTGATTGGTTGATTTCCTGTTGTCCTTGACCATCGTTTGTGCAACCTCCGCTGAAAATCCCTTCGTTCTGAGGGAATGCTCGATAGTCTGCAGGCGTGTAAATTCATCCAGGCCGGATTCTCGTGGACAACTCCCTGACGATGCTGACTGAGAAGTGTTCGCCACACTGGTAGTCGCCGAGGTGTGTCTGTGAGTAGCAGTAGTAACTGTGGGAACCACGGTCGTTGAGGCCACCACGGAATTATCATGATGATGATACATCGTTCCTCCGAAATTTTCTTGAGGATCATTTGAATCAAGGCTATTGGAGGGAAGACGTAGGCCAGTAGACCGTTCCAGTCCAGCGACAAAGCGTCTACGGCTAGAGCCTGCGGGTCTGGGACTGGGCTGACAAAGCATGGTATCTGTTTGTTGTGCCTGGTCGCAAATAGGTCTAGTTGAGGTTGAGGTCCGGGGCGATGATGGCGATCTTTATCCCTGGAATGATGATCGGAACTCCGGGCTGTAAGTCTGTTATGGTCGTTCCGGTCCTCCGTAATACGAGTGTCCGAATTACGAGACTGTACTCGGCTATCCGGGACCCGGTCTGTATTTCGGCTCGATTTTCCGGGAAGTTGATGTTCCGGCTCCCGGGCTTTGGGCTGTACTGTAGCCGGCATCTTGACTTTAATTGTGGAGTCCGACTTCGGCGCCGAAATAATCTCAAGTCCGTCCGGGGAGTCCGGGCTACGGGATGATGAAGTCCGGATCCGGGATGAAAAGGTGTCTAAATGTAGAGGGTCCGGGTCCGAAAGTTTGACGTGGGTCGTCATCATCTGAATACGCTCCGACTCGGAATGTTCCTCCCGGCTACTAGTGTCCCTGTACGGTGCCGGGGGCGTCCTAGTTACAGTTGGTAATGTCGTCAATACGATGTGAGAGGGATTCAAATTAGAGGCTTGAATTCCCTGTAGGAAACGCTGGGCTGCAGCTCTTCTTTTCCCCTTCAATCGGTCAACGTTTACCGAAGTAGCAATCGCCGTAGACTGCATAAAGGTCGAATACCTATGCCATACTGCGTCGTCCCAGTCCACACATTCACCGCAGGAATTGCTTTGTGTACATATCTGCGGTCGGCAAAGATGGCACGCAGAGTGACGATCTGCAAGCGACCTGTAAGTCTGGCATATAGTACAACGATCGGAATGACGAGACGAAGGAGTGACTACATCAGACATAATGCTTACCAAACCTTCCTACTCTAAATATACTTTTACTACGCTAGATTTGAATAAATCACAGCAGAGATCTTCCAACACGTCAGCTACGCTGGCTTGCAAAGGAAAATATGAACTATCAGGGAACAATGGGGCGCATGCGTGGAACACGTTGCCTGGGTAACCCAGGATCAGGGGAGTTAACTCTTTTAGTTCTTTTGCAAATGAGATCTCCAGAGGAGAATAATGGCGGTTTGTAATAGAAGGGAAGCTTTAATGCAAAAACAATTCTATTCCCTCTATCAAAATTCAATAGGCGGAAATCATTACAAGAAGCCCACAAATAAAGTCACGTGAAGATAGTGTTATCAAGTTGCAAAAGAATTAGCAAAAACTCTACATGTATGAGTAATTGCATTCATTAGAGTACATGTTTGATGACAGAGACGAAAACTGTAATCCAGTCTAATAATTCTGTTCCCAGGCCTCAATTTAAGGAGTGCTGATGTGGTTTATACTTGGTGTAAGAACGCACAAGACAAAGCCTACAATAGCCTGTCTAAGCTCAACAATGCGTCTAGACGTGACCCTTTTCAGCTGCACAAAAGCCTCAACAAAAGCCTCAACAATGCGTTCTTACACCAAGTATCGACCGCTGATGGTAACCTCTCAACAGGTTACCATGAATTCTACACTGGTAACCTGTGGGAACCTATTGCATAATTATTAACCTAATGTTATATTATTAGTCAAAATTATGGGGACCTGAAAATAGGTTACCACTATTTTTCATATGGCAACCTCCAGGCAAACTGAAAACAGGTTACCACCTTAAATTGAGGCCTGTGTTCCCTCTATCAAAATTCAATCGGCTGTTCTAATAAATCTGATCACCCTCTAGGATCATTGAAATAATGAAGAAATGGATTGTATGCAAGATTCTGAACCATTTTGTCAACTTCCTCTTCTAATGAATTTGATCACCCCAGATTTTATAGTAGAAAATTTCACATCCTTTGATTGCATTATTAGAGGGATTACAGTAACTCCAGTAGAAAACATTGCAGGAAGTTTCTGAGTTCTGCAAATGTAGAAAATGAGAAAATTGATAAGAAGATGGTTAAGTTAACAATGTAAGTCTTAAAATGATGACAATAATGTTCCTACGAAGTAGGCTACCATCTGCAAATTGTCCGGTAGTGAGTCAGTGAATCTATCCGAGACCTTTCATCCACAAAATAAGGAGAACCGTTGACATTAGAATCTTGATTTTTTGCATGAAGGTACATTAGGGGACTGTTACCAGCAAGTTCTGAGCTGACCTACTTTTGATGAAAATTCTGGTGACTTTTGATGAAAATCACTGGTGACTCTGCCCATCTTAATATAGGCAGGATTTCAACTTGGGACGGGGGGATTTCCAAGAGCTCAGTGCGCGTCGGAGTCCTAATGCCTATCCTACTTCGTAGGTCCTGTGACGCTAGTCCCACTGCCATGTGTATCAAAAGGACAGTTTCAAACGAATTGAGGGAAAAAGTAGAAAATATCATATGAACATTCTCATGTGGTGGTGATAATGTGTCTTATGAATGTATGAGGAGGGGGATTTTTTTCTCTCTCTCTATGGGTAACCTTAATTAGAGGTATGACAAATTGCTGCAGGTGAATAAATGGATTATTGACCAGAATGGAGTGGTGGGTGAATATACTACGACTGAACCACACAAGCGGAAACTAAAACACCATGACTAAATACATGCGTGTTTACTTGATTAAATCTAATCTTTAGATATAATTAAAGGTTAATGGCCTATTAGCTCCTTAGTCAGGGTCTTAAGTTTAGTGTGAGACATGTACCTATGTACACCTATGTACATGTACACAGGCAATCCGCTACCAACCATTACCACTGAGACAGTAACTGGTTGGCTACCGGTTGGTGGAGAAATGATTGGTAGGGAAGCTCCCCTTGCGATACTGTTCAGTTTTCAACTGATCAGTACCAACGCGTAACCACCCGGGTACTGATTGGTCACCCAATTGAATGCTATGAATTCTCTACTGATTGGCTATCAGTTACCGCTATGTTACCAACCCAATTTTTTACACTTGGTACCTATTGGTACATGTAACAATGCAGTAACATTTTAGTACCTTAGTTGGTTACAGCTGTCTGAGTAACTGAATGGCTACCAACCAATTTCTGCTAAATATCTACATGTACCAGTACCTCTTGGTACTGGTAGGAAAGGTCCCCTGTGTGGTACTGTTCAGCTGTCAAGTTGGTGACCAATCAGTAACTGAACAGTACCAACCAGGACTTCACCAATCAGTTCCAAAGATTTATGGTATAACATATTGGTTATCAATCAATACTGACCAGTAGCCTTCAAGTCAGAACTGTGCCACAGTACTGCAAAGTTGAGATCGTGGTGGCTACCAATTGTCCCAAACCGTGATGACGTATTATATATCTCTCAATCACGTGATGAATTGTGTATTCATTCATCTGCTTCGCACGTGAACACTTATCAGGCCTCGATTTAAGGTGGTAACCTGTTTTCAGGTTGCCTGGAGGTTGCCATATGAAAAATAGTGGTAACCTATTTTCAAGTCCTCATAATTTTGACTAATAATATGACATTAGGTTAATAATTATGCAATAGGTTCCCACAGGTTACCAGTGTACAATTCATGGTAACCTGTTGAGAGGTTACCATCAGCACTCCTTAAATTGAGGCCTTCTTATCCAGAAATCTAACAACGCTTATGTAACAAGAAACCAATTAAATTGTCATTGTCAACGCAAAGTACATGTACCTCAAGGTGTGAAGTTCTATATGTAACCTGATACACCAAATTAAAGCTTGCTCTTCTGACTGTGCCAGAACCTCGCGTCATGTTACATGAGGGAGGTGGCAGGCTAATTGAATTGGATAATTGTCATGGATGTTGGGGACTTGCACTGCATCGAGGGATAAAAGTAGGATTTTATTGTCATTGATATAGGGGGCCTACGTCATCAGCTTTCAGGACAATTGGTTACCAATCAGTTACCGGTAGGCAACTAGAAAGAATCTGTCATTTACCGCCACATGGTAACTGATTGGTAACTGCATGGTACTGTTCAGTCAGCACTTCATACACATGTAGTACCAAATTTATGTTCAGTACCAGTAGGTTACCTAGAGGTCACATGTACCAACATGAAACTGAACGGTAATCAAATGGTACAAAACTAAACAGTACGGAACGGTGGAAGTTTGCCTGTGTTGTGTAGGTTATAAATTGGGAAATAGCGATTCAACAAAATAGAAACAAAGAACACACCCTCCTTCAGATTTACAACCAAGATTTTAAGGGCTTGTGTTTTGAGGCGAGTGATTGTATCCTTTATCCTTAATCACTCGCCTCAAAACACAAGCATTAATAATGGTTCACATATACATGGTCACCGGGACATAGACAATTAACAAGCTAGTAGATGGTCTCGGAGCACTTCTGCTTCAGAAGTCCAAGCCAGTCTAAGATGGCCTTACTAACAAGTGTGAACACAGATGGTAAAAGCTGCTCTACTGTTGTCACTTCTCTCTCAGTCAACAAGTGTTATTAGATGGTGGCAGCATTTGTTTTAAATATCGTAAATTTCTCACTGGTGTGTCTGCCCCAAACTGCCAAATGAAAATACGATAAATTTCAAATCCTAGTAACCATCCGATCGGATCCCATGTGTGTGAGTTCATCTGCGCTACATGTAACCCAGTCAAATCAAATCTCAACTGAGATTTACCTGGGCCAGTTTGCAATGGTATACGAGTACAGTGGGCATAACCACCTGTTCCCAGATTTTTCCTTGCATCTGGATATCTACAGCTGACCCAAAGGTCAGTATCCATGCAGATGCTGATCGAACTTTGTTATGACAGCTGGCATTACCCAAGCTGAGATCAAAGCCAATCTTCTCTCCAGAGTATCAATGTCCATATCTCGCACACAGAGTGAGTGAGTGAACGAGTGAATTCAGCCATATCGCGACGAACCAACCAAGCACCACCCAGCCAAGTTGCGTTCCTGCTAAAATCAATTTTCAGTTTTTGTATAGGCGTTACTATTGGCCAGTGACCGCTAGGTGCTTCTGATTGGCTGAAGGGATTGAAGCGGTCTGAGTATATAAGTATCTACCATAACGGGCACGTGCAAATGGTTGGAGTTATGTTTACAAATCAAGGCATGATTGAATGTCATCCGGATTGATGAAACGATGCAGTTTAAATGAGCCGATATGGAGTTCATAATGATGAACGTGATAAAATGCTTGATAATAAATGTGCAGCACTTCTAACCATATCTGAAATGATTTGATCAGCAATTACCATACAAATTAACAGTTATCTATCCCCCTCAATTAAACGGCATGCATGTATTTTTAACACCACCTTAATTGCACATGTGCATGGATAATTAGGAAATTTTCATTCATGTTCATGTATGCATGTAGTACATGTATGTACAACAAACATTCATGTACACTCCTGTCTCATTGTGGGAATATGTCAGAGCTCAGTTTGACCAACCAGCAGTGAGCACCTGAGTGTGGCGAGCTGTTGACTTTTAACATGCAGTTAGATAGGCCAAATGGACAAAGTTTGCTGTAAAAATCAAACCCCTCTTATTTGAAGTCTACTTTATTAAGTATGCATCACGAAATAAAGTTTGCCAACACGTGTAATTGCAGAATTTTATCGTCGTTACACGTATAATAAAGATACTGGCAGAAAACCTGATTACATGTAGGCCGATTCACTCCTGGATTAAAGATCAACAGCAAATCTTTGCGACAAATTATGCTAACAGATCGGCAGTCACATGTACCTCGAAATCTGTGCTGCCCTATAGAACATGTACGAAATACATAGTGTATAATACCTACAGGAATTCATGAGACAAAATATTCTCAATAGATTGACTGGGACAGCGAAACAGTTCTCAATAATACAAACAGTTCTCAGACAGTTCTCAATAGACTGGCTAGGATACACAATAAGGTATCACACATGTTATGCAAGTAGAACCTGTACACTTTGAATTCTCAAGTTCAGACAAAAAAGTTATTTCTAAATGAGACAAAATACCCCAAAAAGGAGAGGAGAAAAATAAATAAACATATACATTAGTTATACAATAAGCTACTTCACCTGCCCTTGACCCATATTATACATGCATGTACCCATTAAAGAGGTCTATCAAACAGTCACAGATATGTCCTTAGGCTTATGTACCATAAAGTCTCTACAAATCTGGTCACCTCTTAGAACTCAACTTCAAACAACACTGGTCCATTGATAGAAGTGGCTGTACATGTATGGGTGGGAAAAGAAATACAATGTACAATTTCATTTCCCTTGTATTGTATCAAGCCATTTATGAGGGATCAGTGTATAAATCATATATTTCTTGTATTTCATATGAAAAACTATATACTAGTAAGTATATATAGATGCATGTTGTGTTTAAAATACCACTTGACTACATGTACATGTAGAGTCGAAAGCTAAATATTGTGGATTTAAGAGTTAAATTACAGGGCCACTCAGTTTGTGTACAGGACCACAAGAAAGCATGCAGAGAGTAATCCAGATGGATTTTGATACCGTTATCTGCTCCCAAACTCGCGTGCCCAAATACTGACAAACCAATTTGAAATTAATGTCGGCTAAAATCTAAACCAAAACTACTTAACTCATTGCCTACGGCAAGCCGCTGTAAGCGGCTCACGTTTCTTTAACTTGCGCCGGAAAGCCGCTCACAGCGGCTTCTTGACAGCCTTATCTAAACACACCTGTGATTGGTTGTTTCGGCCCCGGAAGCGAAAAATTGACCAATTAACGCTTCCGTGATATATGAATCACTGGGCACATTCCATTCAGGCTCGATTTAGCGGTTATGACGTCGGGAATTTCCAAATAACCTCCTGTCATGTGACAATTGAGAGGGAAACCCCAAACATGGCGGCTGTTATCGGCGAATGTTGTGTTTTTGTTTTCTCTTGACTAGACAACATACAATTTCAAGAACGTTTTCCATCATCAGTTTTTATTTGTACGAATCACCAAAGCATCAATGATTGTAAAAATATATAGATAGCCTCATGAAATACGACAAATGAAAGGGGTTTTCCAAGCATGGCGTCACCATCCCGTGTGGGCGATGTAACTTCGTAAGTCGTTCGTGTGGTTTTTTTCATCCGACTTGAAAAAACAACAACAAACAATTCAAGAATGGTTTCCATGATTAGTTTTTATTTATATGAATCCCCAAAGCATAAGGATTGTAAAAATATATAGTTTACCCTACCTACGGTACCCATGGAAAAATCTCAGAGCCATTATTATAATCATATGCGGAAATTTATATTTCTGCAAAATTTATTCCGTCCAAACGTGGATATTTATTCCGTAGGCAAAGAGTTAAAATAAATCTAATGGACTTATTTTTATTATTTATCGAAGAAATAATTGATTATTTCCGGTGTACAGCAGGTGGGGAGAATAAATTTTCACACTCGCATCATGCTTCTTGACGAAATGCAGGCGGCCGCCATTTTATCATGGTTTAACTCTTTCCCCCATATAAGCGGGTTTTGACGCATGTTCGCCTAACCCATGAAGACGCATTTTGACGGATGTTCGCCAAACCCATGAAGACGCATTTTGACGTGTCACTGAGTTCCCATGTTATGGATTACTTTGCAATTTTTTCGCGTTTACTTTGAGTGAAACATTATTAAAACTATACATTTTCAGAAAGCCAAAATTTAAATAAATCTGACTAGTATACTGTTGGTTTGTTTTGTAATACGGGTAAAATGAAATCAGGAGAGGAAGAAAAATAATTGACGGAAAATGCGCGATTCAACACCAAATGAGTTTGGTATGATCTAAGATGAACGTTCGAGAAATAGTAAAATCTGCTTCCATATTCCTGAAAATTTCACGTAACGCGAGCATAAACTACCAAAGTATCTAACCTTGATGACTAGCTCGTCAAATCTGCCCATCTGAGTTTATTATAAACATTTCCCGGGACCTGTTGATCTCCCGTTTTAAAATTTATCCGCCATTCTTTGGCCCCGCTGTGTTTCGTGGCGGTTTCGTGGACCCCTGGCCATGGCGACCACGCGCAAAAAACCGACTGCACCAATCACGCGGGGCCTCAGAAAAGGTCGCTCAAGGTCGCTCAACCATGGGCCAATGAGTGATGCTGTTTTACTTCACCTTGTTACCAGCCTTCGTTCTCCTTTAAGGAAGTATATGGGACTTTTTCAGTTATAGCTCGTTCTATACCTGCCATCTCATGATGTAACTGCGAAATCCCGAATGTACGGAAAATAAGCTTTACAATGGTATGCGATAATACAGGAATTGCAGCAGAACAACAACAACAGAACGCTGCAAAACGCAGCTAAAATGCGACAATTTCTTCGCTTTTTTCGTGATTTCCAACAGATGGGAAGCAAACACAAAACATTTTTTCGCAAGATTACTTATTTTTAGATTAAACGTTGCTGATATTGATATAAAACGTGAACAAATTACGTAGAATGGGCCTGTGGGAGACCATTGGTAAATATTTTTCCACATGACATGGGACATAAAACGGGATATTTTACATCGCTGGAAACGTGTGAAAATTGAAATCAGTCCATGGGTTAAAGAGCTACGCCATTACAAATCTGTTATGGGTCAGAGAGAGAAAATTCCCCACAAGTCTATGGGGGAAAGAGTTAAGCTCACTGCGCATTTGTTTTTGTGCAGAATGTTAACTTTTCTTCCGTTTTTTGCGGGTTTCCGCTTTCGTGGTAGTCGACTGGTGTCCCCCAAAAATGCCTGGATTAGTTCCCAGCATGTGTTGGCACAGTGAAACCTGTGTTCAGAGTACTGACCCTTGATAACTGGGAATATCTGATGGTTCATGACAATATTAACAAGAGCCCAAGGGCTTCAATATGCCTGTACAGGAACATGAACACATTCACAGGACTTGCACCATTCAAGCAAAAATGTCTGCCTGAGGCCATGGATCTTTAAACAATCCAATATGCTTCGACATAAGAAGGGACCCGGAGACTAAGTTGTGCTAAGAATGTAACTAATAGGTGTAATAGTGACATCATAATTCCACACTGTGACAATATGTATCAATTTTCTTAACAATTCAAAGAAAACACTACATATTGCTTTCAGGAGAGTTTTATGACAAAGCACAGGCATAACTATTGAAAAACATACAAGTTGTGCAGGAAGTACATGTAGAATACATAATGGCGACGATAATGTAAGGAGAAAAACTCTAGTAGTTGTTAACAAGAAAGTAGTCTTAAAAGTCACATCTACATCTTCACATGGTGATGATAATGTGTACCAAGTTGCAAAATCAACATCCACATGTTTTATGTGATGACGATAAAGCATTCACAAACATATTTTTGGTGATCGAGGGGCATAACTCCAGAACAAAATGGTTCGGGGAGTTGAAAAATATAACTGTACATCTTCACATGGTAACTATAATGTACATCAAAGTTTCAAAAACATTGAGCAAAAACTCTAGGATTAGTTACATTCATGAGAAAAGCTAATGTACAGATGGATGGAACGACAACATCATAACAATACGTCCCATCAAAAAACGGTACATGTAGTACTTTCAAAATGAACACATGCATAGCAAACGTCACAAAAGCCTCACTTGAAGATGCATTTCTTCTATCAAAACAGCTCTCATTATTCAGGGCTTGAAATGTTCATATGACTGACCACCTGTCTCGGACAGGTACATGTAATATTCACATGGGACAGGTACAAATATAAGGTACCAGTCACATGAAAGACCAGGGGTTGAAATGTTCGAAATAATTTACCTGTCATACAAGAGACAGGTGACCAAAAAGTTTACCCGTCACCTTTAAGAATTACCTGAACATGTAATTCAAAATTAATGACAATGCTACATGTTGCAAACTACCAATGAACTAATGACCCCATGTTTCCATGCACTACTTAGTACCGGTACCTGTTTTGATTGAATTTTGTCAAAGATATATTTTTAATAAAATAATACAATTTAAATAAATGCTTCATTGCCTAACCTCAGCATAACGTCACATGAGCAAAAACGTTGTTTCACACTTTTTGCGGCTGAAGAGTTCAATCTCATGACTGATCTATTCTGTAGTCTTGTCCTCTACAGTTACATTTGGGGATGAAAACACAATCACACTCTCTCTCGATTTAAGGAGAGTGATCACTCACGCTCTCCATCATTCACTCTCCTAACTGTTTATCCAGGAGAGCTTTCAATCCCTCTCCAGAAAATCAGAAAAGCAACAGTGATATTGGAGAGAGTGATCACGCCTATATCATTCTGCCCTGTCTAGGGTGTTCAGTACAATAAACATTGAATTGAATTGAATTGGACAACAGAATCCAGGAGAGTGATCAACGGCTCTCTCTGATGTTGTGAACATGAGAGACTGTCATAGATCTGCCATCAATGTGGTCATCAGTCTATCTTGTTCTGGTGATATAGCAATCTAGGTAAAGCAAGATGGTAAATCAGGGGAATACCATCTAGATGTAACGCTATGTCTATGAAAACTTTGTGCGAACTGTTTGCCGATATTCTACGAGATCCCATAATAAGCCAATCACGACAATTTCTACCTTTTCTCTCCGACAATGACTGACATTTACTTCACGGAGTTTAACATTTTCGCACGGCACAATCTTTTGATATTTTGTACCCCTAACAAAGCCAGACTTTTCAGCGGGAATAAACTCTTTGATGTTCACGCACCCTGTGTGGAAATGATGCCATATTTGGTAACTGTTTCAGGATAATGTTAAAATATTAGACCACGAGCTACCGTGTGTAATTACTGTGGGCGTGATATCGAAACTGTTTCAACAAGCTATCGACCTAATTGGCTAACGATAGTAGTTTCAAATTCGCACGGGATTTATATAGGGCTGAATTCAGATATAATATTATGTGATATTATATCTGAGTTTACTGAGATTGGTGATATAGCAGCTGCTGTCAAAAATTACCTAAGCCTAAGGCTCAGTCATTTGTGCCACATGTGTTTATTTTCTTTCATCACTGTCGTCAGTCAATGATCATGTTCAACTTGTTGATGTGAGCTTGTTCTGACATCTGTCTTTGGGAGACAGGTAGACAGGTTTTCTACCGGTCACAGGTCATTTCAACCCATCACTCGGGAGATTATGGTAATACCGACGGTCACGGATGTACAAAGGGAAGCAACTTTACCAACGTCACGGCAGAGGGCGTGACTGCTTGGGGGTCAGATCGAAGATTGTTAACATGGTGGATCAAAGGAAATTGACGCAAAACGGTTTCCAGTTCGATAAATGGGCAGTCAAAATGAAATTAAAACAGATGTACTGCAGAGTGACTATCCTAACATATTGACAGACACACGAGGCGCTCTTGTTGTATGATGTAAGATATATATTTCTAGTCCAAATGAATTGAAGAATCTGGTATGTTCTTCTGTGACGTCGATCATTCGCTATGACGTTGCAACAATCCATATTGTGATGACGCCACTCGCGATACCATTGTTGGCGGTCCAAATAACAAACGTCACAAGAAAACGTCATAATACAAATGTATCAAAATGTATATATTCGTAGCGTCGCAAGCTATCGTATGGCTGCAGGATAAATCTGACCCCCTCTGCACTCCGCCCTCTACCGGTATGTCAGCAAAGTTGTTCCCCTTTACGTATCCGTGACCGTCGGTATTCAGTAATATCTTTGATATAAAAGTACCAAAATGTGACAATTGAGGCAAACTTTTGTGTAGATTTCCTGTCAATTTACAGCTACAATGACCCTATAAAAACTAACTAAATTATATGCATGGTCAACATTGTAAAGAGGCATTTCACAACTCCAGCTTCCTCTTTCTACATACAGGCACAAGTTGATTGTCCTAACAGACTAGACTATGATAATATCATAGATTTCTCTCATGATATTATGTATTTACAAACTCTTACAAGAGATCCCCTGATTCTGGAGATAGCTTCAAAATACATTTAATGAGATCATCATCACTATTTGCGAGAACACTCAGAATGGTTCGAAATGAGAAGAAATACGTTATAAATGTGAAATGCAAATTTTTTTAATTTTTTTATTTATTTTTTGGTACTTTTTATGAGTTGATTCAGGATGGAAAGATCAGCTTATCTTGTGCTTCGGGTTTGAAAAAAAGCAGAAGAGGCTGGAGCTAAAATTCACTCCCCTAGGCAACATTTGGAGAAGTATTTTCTGGACCAAGAAGATTGATTTCATACTCATAAAATCCATAATTGCCATCAATAAAAAGATATGTTTTTCACTCTTTTGAATTTGAATTTAGGGGAGTGATCACTCTTGCGTTCTTAAATCCTAAGCATTGGATTGGCTTATCTGTAGATGTACTTCGTTTCCAAAGAGCTTTTCAAAAGTACTGCACAGTTAGCATCTCAATCCCGTCAGAATTCATATCTGCCTAGTATAATCCGTGGTGTGTCCTACTCCTTCTACTCCTACTCCGCTTTAATCACTGCACAGCGGGTCGCATAGGTGTGGCACGGGATAGGGTGGGGCGAGAGACGTGGAGTTTTCGCTACCTGATATTCCATGGGCCAGGCTTACACCCTACAGTAGAATGGGTCGACTGCACATGCGCAATGAGTAGTGTGCTATGAGCAGTATAGAAAGGGCACGCGATCTCCCTATCCCTATAGGTGTGGCACGGGATAGGGTAGGGCGAGAGACCTGGGGTTTTCGCTACCTGAGATTCCATGGGCCAGGCTTGCACCTTACAGTAGAATGGGTCAACTGCGCATGCGCGATGAGTAGTGCGCGATGAGTAGTATAGAAAGGGCATGTAATCTCCCTATCCCTATAAACTAACCCATGGGGGAGAATGAACCCATGGGAGTGAATGAGCCACATGTGGGGGTAAATGAGCACTCGTATATGTAATATGGAAATCTGCATTGTTCCACCTGCTCTTGTTTGACATAAAGCCAGTAAAACATCTCAGTCGAGAAATCGCCCAAATTGCCCAGAGTCTCTTTGCCACACACAGGCGACTCGAGAATCGTTAGCAATGGGTCTCAGCGGTAGTATGATAGTGCCTATGTGACTAAATGCATGTTGGAATGCATATATATTCATGTCATCACGTAACGTTACCAAAAAAAATCATGCATTGACAGGTTGAATGGCAGCGACAGTTTCCAAGTCAGCCAAAAGGTTGAATTTACTAGATCGAAAATTTGAAACATTTTGACCCCTGTACAAATGTAGCAGTAGCGAAGGGAAGTGATTATGGTAGGGTTGGAAGGATTGCGGCGGGGGGAGGGGGGGGGGCTCTAAAATACACTCCACGTATTGTACAGTATGAACCTGCAGATCTACATTGGGAATTACACACATGTATAACAAGCAAAACCAAAGGTGTAGACATCTATAATTACCAATTTGTCCATATGGGTGTAAAAGAAACTGTTAATGTTCACACATTCATTTTTGTAATGTGACTGACATTACTTGTTTAGACAATCACTAAAACTACAGGAATGAAACTACCAAAGCAAATAGTTTTATATTACGTATCAAAGGTGATATCTTACAGTACTACATGTAGGAGAATATGCTGATCCTGTTCTGGATTTAAAAATACATACGTTTCTCTGACTGACATTACATTTTCACTGGACCTAATTTCAGACAGGATTCTGAAAACTTCAAATAAATGGTCTCAACTTTATTAAGAGTACTGAAAGAATAAAGTATCCAGTTTATCAAGACAATACTGAATATTAATAATTACTCTTTACTTTGAACAACAGGAGGGCTCCAAATATTTGACAAAATTTGTTAAGATTAGCTTGTGAAAATCAACTGACCTATAAATGTCTGCAATTTGTATTAAAAGCAAGGCATGAATTGAAATTATTTATTTTAATGAACTCATATTTTGTTCACAAATTAAAACCATGAAATGCTGCAAAATGTGAGATTTTATTTTGAGGATCATAGCCTCAAGTCTGTGAAATTGCCCTTCATACTGATTGCAGAACACTGACAACAGATTAATTAATGCATTATTAATTAGACACAGATTAAACTAATCAGGCCTCCATGTACTGGAAAAAAAAATTCTAAATATTTATGACACATAATCATTACACATGCCACATAATCATTACAAACACAGAAGAAGCATTATTTCATATCATTGGGAGCATACTGATCATGTCAGTGGTGGGAGTGGACTGGTTGTTGGTCTGCCACCTGAGACAAGGAATTTTTAAAAACATTTTAACCCCTATTGGCCCCATCCTAATACATGTAATAAAATCAGATACTTCTTTCACAGGAGTTAATAGCAATATACATGTATCTGAATCAAGACCAGAATGGAGGCACAAACCTGGTTACATGTACATTTGTATGTTGATTGCTGTAATCCTATTTCAACAATCCTCTATATAGTCGAACCCGGTCTCATTTGGGCTTCAGGAAAAATTTAGATGAATTATATTGGAAGACAGTATGGTTCAACCTCACCTACATCATCCTTCATCATGTTCATAGTCAAATACTATTCAGTGTTCTAAGAGTAAAATATCAAGTTGCTCCTTATTCGTACATCTAAGCGGTCTTGTATTCCAGGAACAGATTTGATCGAATACCCATTATCTTCATTATTACATGATAGGTGCCATATAAACTTACAGCCAACCTGCCTATAAGACAGGTGTGTAACAGAACAATCAATAAATACAGGTACATAATCATAATATTTCAGGTAATATACCAGCAACTTCAGGTATGTGGTCTTCAGAAGGCTTGGCTTTATTTCCTGGTCAGGAAACCGTGGTTCTCCATTGTAGTTCGTTAATACCTACATAGTTTGTGTACAAGGTAAGTAAAAACCTGTTGTAGTAAACATTCTAATTATTTGATGACAGGTGAGGGAAAGATTTTCCTAACACCAGAACACCGGCTACACTGTAAGGATTATAAGTTCATCTGAATATTATTTCTTCTGAATTACAAGAATGAAGTTTATATAGTGAATTACTCATGCACCAATTATTTCAAAGTTAATGTAAATGGTCTGAAGAGGTAGTAGTGTCATTTAAATAAAAAATATTCACCAAATAACATATTTTGATAAAAGGGTGAGTGAGTGAATATGATTTAACGTCGCTGTCAACTATATTTCAGTCATATCACGACGTTGGGTCCTATTCCTTTTCACACCCGGGAACCCCACGGGTGCCTCAGTCGCCTCTTACGACAAGCTGTCTGAGGAGCTGAGACCTATTCTTACCATGACCTGCGGTGTGCACAATGACATCCCAGGTCAATCTCTGGAAGCCCCACAGGGCTATTTTGATGAAAGTTATTTAGCAATTGAGATCCACTAGATGGTGAACATTTCAGAACATTCACCGTATTATATTCTATCCCCCCAATTTCACAGACAAAATTCAATCAGTCGTTCTAATAAATTCAAATTGATCACATCTAAAATCATTAAAATAACAAAATAAAGTAACGGATCATCAGCAAGATTTTTGACCAATCTGTTAACTTCCCGCTCTAACAAATTCGATCACCCCCTCCCCCCCAAATCTATAATAATGGAAAATTTCACTTCCTATGATTGAATTATTAGAGGGAGGGAGGGAATTTGGCTTAATGTCACACTCAAGTTTGTTTCACTCATATGGTGACAGTCAGTTTGATTGGTGGAGGAATCCGGAGTACCCGGAGAGAACCACCGCCCTTCGGCAAGTAACTGACAAACTTTCACACATGGACCAACTTGAATTATTAGAGGAATTACTGTATTATATATCTATAGATGTTTCACGTCTTTTGTTTGCAAACAATACTCTGATGTTCAACTATACACAAGAAACAACCGGATATCTGTATATCCGTGGGACTGCAGTGTACACATACATTTACATGGAGACAGGTCTACATTTAGGTCGTGATGAGGAAAAAGCATACCACATTCCAGATCCAGCAAAAAAGAAAAATTTGGCGTTGTGCTCAAGCATACGCCAGTTTGATTTTCTTGATCTGGTTGGTTGTTTTAGGCCCCAAACGGCTGAAATCGTTAACAAGGTTGCAAACAAAGGCCCAGTGACGCACATCGGAATTGTCCCCGAACTCTGTCTGAAGATTAGACGGTGACTACAAGGACAAGATAGACAGCAGAAATTAATTCACCCATATGTGAATAAACTACACAAACTGGCCACGCTTCAATGCACTTCAACAATATGATATAATCTTAGGATACTCCTGTTAGTTAGCCCGGTCATGCCAGTAGGTACGTGACCTCGACAGACATGATGGATCGAATCACTTAACGCTTCTAACGATGTACATGTCGTATATTTAGAAAGAAGACACGATAGAATGGACTGGTTATAGGATGTGTTTGTTCCTATATTGTAAAGACCCTGTAAAGTGTAACAGGGGTGTTGTATAGTGTGGACTGTTAACCCAGTTCTCTCAAAGGGGTTTCCCAATTTCAGGTTGAGGAGATCCTCTGGCATGCCAGGCTTACCATAATTGTTTGACTGTGTTACCTTGTTTCTGAATCTGATCTCCGCTACTATTCCATAACGTAATTGTACATATTCCAATCTCATATTTAAGGTGTAAAAAGGTCAGTGCACCTCAAAGCTCATCAAGAGGTGCAAAAAGCTGCACTCGATTTCCAGAAATTAAATTTTCTGCACAATGAAAAATCTCAAACTATTAATCAGAAAATTATCCTCTTTGTCATACATGTATCCTATCTTGTGTCCATGGTGCTATTCACATCTTCCGGTGATGTTTTTTGCAACTCGAACTTGGAATTCATTATAATGAAGAGGGAGAGAGAGAATTACGGTTTAACGTCGCGTTCACGTGCCTGTCCCCCTTTCCTAGTGAGCAGGTGATAATAAACAAACCATTAAGTTTGGTCTGCCTTAGTGCGAGTTTGTAACAATTTGAATCAACAAATGGAATCTTTAAAATACTATCGAGTGTACTTCAGAACTCAGCCAGGAAATTGTTTAACGTATATATATGTATACTACGAACCTTGCACCAACATGCTTGTAAGGCAGCGTTCTGACCAATGAATGAACATTCTCCCAATGTTAGAGTTTGTAATCCCCTAATCTGTCGGTTTAACACAATCTGACTGCATTGGACTGGAAGTCGGGACGATCATCATGCACAATCAGTTTTATCGCGATTATCAAGACCGGAAGCATGTATCTGCATACGAGAGAATACGAGAAAAATTTGACTACGGTAATTCCCCTAATAATTTGATCACCGGAAGTGCAGCAAAAATGGCTTCTATCTGGCAATATTGTTCATGGCACCAGCTACAAAGTATCGCATTTTGTCATTATATGCTATTTCTTCAATTTGAATGAAGAATGGGAATGCTACTTTTTCTCTTTGTTTGAATAACAGAGTTGAAAATTGAACTTCCTGTGATTGAATTATTAGGGAAATTACTGTACCCTATTTCATCTAATTATTCAGACAGCAAAACTTAACTTCAGGCATCTGTGGAGAGAAATTCTGCAAACATTCTCCAAATTTCACTAGCTATCTTTTCAGTTCTTGGGATAAATAACATATCCATGCCACAGTATTTAGCCGGAGTTGACATAAAGATGGGTTTTTTTCTGTTTCTAAGTCTAAAATTGCTGTTCGAAAACTTAGAAAAAATAGGGTAGAGCTCGCGGTGCACAACATCTTGTTTAGCTGTGACATCCTAAGCACACTATGCTCCCTTTAGTATTGGAAGATGGTGACTGGCCAACAGCCATGTGCACAAAAGTTAGATGGTGACTGGCCAACAGCCATGTGCACAAAAGTTAGATGGTGACTGGCCAACAGCAATGTGCACAAAAGTTAGATGGTGACTGGCCTAATCTAAAGCCCTGTCATGTTACATTTTATATGCTATTTGAGATTACTCTCTTCTGCATCCTTGTCTGAGACATGTTTTATGTGGGTGATTGATTGCTCAATTCTATATTTTCACACAACCATCACTAAGATTGATGTTGAAGTGAGTCATTCTTGAAATTTGAATGAATTTTTTCTTCTTTGGTGCTCATTAAATCAAACTTCCCAAGATCGAATTTTTTCCCATTTTGCTATATAATACTAAACACATATAGTGCTTGTTAAATATGTAATAAAAACAGGGGGACACCATACTTCTTAGAAAATATCAGCGGTATAACAGATAAACTGAGCCTTTTCAGTCCTATTTCCAGAAGGGGGAATTGGGGTGGATCTGGAGAATATTATTGAAGTTCCATTTATTAACCATTCAGAAGTTTTCTTTTTGTTGAAAGTGAATAACAGTGAATTTGGGGGTATTCCGGAGGAATAATTTTTAACCTATGAAGCACTTTGCACCCTCCAACCATTGAATTTAAAATTCCAATTTTTTGGTCCGTCCCATCACACTATCAAACGCATAAACGGTTGTGTTGTGTGACTAATGTGTCTTTTGTTGATTTTTCTTCCATTTTGAGATGTCTGGGTACTTTTGCTAGGGAATTCATCTTGTTTTGAAAAATTCGACAAATGACCATGTTGTAGCCCCATAAGAGCAGGGAAATGAACGTCCTCTACTCCCTTAGGCCGTCCTTAAAATTATCTGGGTTTCCGGTAACCTGACCGACCCATCAAAAACTGAAAATCGAGGGTCGGCGGTTTTATTATTTTTTTTTTTCACGAGAAGAGAAATAAAATCCAAACCTGGTCTGTATTTGCAAGCTAATTCAATTCGTCTATCTTCTACAAATGATTGTTCTCGCTGCTCTAAAATGCATTTTTTTTTTCACAATAAAATATTCGCGGTCGTCATTAACAGAACTGAATTCAGCGATACCGGAAGCACATGGCAAATCTCGGGGCTTTAGTTATTGCCCGTGACAAAAAGCTGTAGTTGTCTCCCTTGCCGTTCCGGGAACTAAAATGGCGCGGTCGTTATACATGTACAAAGTGGAAATGTTTTAAAAAACAATCATATAACCCTCGTGTCGACGACATCGACACTTCTCGAGGTCTTACAGTCAATCGCGCAGGATGTCGAGGCAGAAATAGAAACCATAGCTCAACGGGCTGAACATGTATTGATGGGTCTACTCCAGGCTAAATCCGGGTCATCAGACTGCCTGAACTGGTGTTAGGAAAATATGTACAATGCTGTTTGCTCACTCAAATTTTCTGAGATGGATGTCCTGTCACTGTGTGTTTCATTCACTCTTGTGTTATAATATTTCCTTCAGTGCCAGTGTATCTGTAATGTATTCATGCAAAGAACTGTTCGGAATCACCCCCATACCCCAATTGCAATCTTTCTATATAAGCCCATGGGCCTAGTTGGTATTTGAATTTCTCTTTCCAAGGCCGCCTAAATGGAATAAATTCAATTATCCAGACTCCTGGCCTTTGTGGTATTGTTTTTCCTTTGTCATGTTAATGGACAAAACTTTCCAACATATACCCATATTGAGATTTGTAGTGTCGTAGGTGATTGAACTCCACTTTCAAATGTGTCTATCAGAAAAAAAAGAAAAAAAGAAAAAAAAATTGCCTACCTACCTACCTACCCATCTTTTGCAATGGTCCGTTACCTGAAACAGGCATATTTTTAAGGATGGCCTTAAGTGTCACATTTGAGTCAAAGCCTAACTATTTTGCCAGAATTCAGCTTTTGACCAATGATTTGGTTGAGTTTCCTGGACTAAAATGCTTTTGCCATCCCAAATAGTGGTTGTGCACAAACAATGGTACCGTAATCTAAAGTCCCGTATGAACTTTCTTCCGTTTGGGGATGAATGACTGATACCACAACCAGTTTTAATGCAGGCGAGCAGGAGGTGAAAGACTCATCTTTCATGGCTGCTGCAGTTCACTGACTTTACAAGCTATTCACATGTAGATGGATATGACAAGGACAGATCTCTCCATATATCTGTGCTCTTTGTGAGAGAGCATTATTTTTGGTAAATGGATTCATCATTCAAATGCACATGTACTAGTAGCATTTGGTTCCTTTGTTGCACTAATTGAAAATTACATGTAGAAACATTTTTCAACACTCATTTGATCAATCAAACAATCACGTCCTTTGAAACTTACTTACAAGATGGATTAATCACTTAAGGATGGTGGTAAATCAAAGTAATAAACTCTTTGAACAATGTGTCTTGTTGCATTCATAATTGTATGATATGAGGAAAAACAAAGGAAAAAAATATAGGTTGGTGTGCATATTTTAGCTATAGGCAACGTTAAGTGGACTGACCCATGCTCAATTTGATATTAACCCAGAAAACATAGGGAATAGCCCTAGTTTTGCAGCTTATTCATGACAAATTCATATAATTAGAATTTAACTTTTCTTATATTCTAACTGTTAGCAGCCAGATAATCACAGTGTCTATCAAAATTTATCAAATTGGATGGATGTTGCTGCGCAAACTTCTCGGCTAGAAGGCTTTTAAAGGAAATCCCTGTCTCTTAACCTAGGAAAGGGAGATAACCCAATAGAAAAAACAGGCAAAATGGCTGCCAAAGCCAAAAACCACCAGCAGATATCCTTAAGTTGTTTGACTCTAACCTGATCAATCACCTGAGTCATTGACACTGATCATGATCCAAGTACTTTCACACTCATTTGCTCAATATTTACTGAACCAATGACTCAAGTTACTTGACACTCACCTGGTCAACCACAAGTCTTTTGACATTAATTTGTTAAGGCATTTGACACTTTCTTGACCAATTAATTAGTCCAGGAAATATGTGTCGAACCAAATGGTAGAGGTCATTTTCTTGTTGTTCAAAAAGGATTCTGAAATTTACACATGCTGATAGGATGAAATTCACCCCATTAGAAGACAGCGGAACACTGCATTAAGGGCACCCCAGTGGGAACACAGATCTGTTCGCGACATACAGGCATACATGTCAGTTCCATAGCATTAAGCTATTAGACGTTACGAGTGAGTGAGTGAGTGAATAGGGTTTAACGTCGCTTTCAACATTTTTTCAGCTATATCACGACGGGGAAGGGAAGGGAGGGGGAGGGGCAGGGGTACCTACTTGTAACAGAGCAGATCTAATGCTGCCATTTTATAGTGCTGTCCCACTGAAATATCATGCCGTAGGCAGACCTGACACCCCACTCAGTCACATTATACCGACACCGAGCGAACCAGTCCTTGTTCTATCCTCTTAATGCTGAGCGTAAGCGAGGGAGCAACAAGTTCCATTTTTCAAGTCTTAGGTATGACCCGGCCTGGGATCGAACCCAGTACCTACCGCTTACGAGGCCGACGCTCTAATTAGACGTTATGTCCTTAGCTGGGACATGATGTAGGAACAATATCAAAAATTTCATTATTCCATTTTCAATAACTTCAATAACTTTATCAATTAATGCATATGTACGCCAGGGACGAGACTGAAGGGCAGGTTCATGCACATGCATTTTTTTCACGAGAGCCAGTAATGCCACCGTCTTGGTGGTGTGAATGCCAATTTTAGCGCAAGTAAACTGTAAGGAAAATACATATTGATGCGTTGCTACAATGAAGCGTCTGAAGACGGCAGTGTTGCTGGCTCTCATGAAAAAACGAAATGTGTGTGAACCTGCTCTTGAGTCTCATGCCTGGCGTGATTATGCGGTAATATGCGGTACAGTACTTCTGGGATTACGATGAGGCTTATTCAAATTATGCCAAAAGTGTGTTGTCTTACTGATCATTCAATATTTTCAATCGTGTATATCGTGAATCATGTTCATTAGTTGGATCGTAGCCAGTGGATCAATGTTTTACTGTCACAGCACAAGTCGATATTATCTGAAATTAACAAACTGAACTGGTAACGTCGTAAGACTGACTGCAGTTGTGGTCGTACAAAAACATGGAAGTGTACAATATTTTACAAGCACCTGTGTCGAGACATTCATCATTCACACTTTTCCTGGTGGTATCACCAGAACTGGCCGAGCAGTTTGAACACAAATACCGTAAAATCATGACTGACACATATTTGTATCAATCCAACAATCCAGAGGTCGTATAAAAGTTAAATTTACTGTAAAATCTTACCGTAAATTATCGTGTGAAGTTGTTTGTGCTTGCTTGAAGTCAGAGTGCCCGGATAACGGAACTTCACATTCTCCTATATTCGTGAACATCCAGCGTTTTCCCGAATACTGGGGCATATTTCCTCGAAGTAGAAACATGTGCGATTTTGTTTTTCAGTCTTAGAAATGTGGATTCTCTGTTGTGCTTGTTGCAATGTGTAATATTCACTCAAAAAGGCCAATTTTCAGTCATTGATTTCTAGCTAATCATGATAGATTATTTTCCGGTTATCTTCGGACTTTTTTCTCTGAATCTGGAAACGGATCTACTTTTTCTGGATGGGACTATATTTTCGGATGTAGACTATTTGAATAGCAAATTTCTTGGACACTCACATGAAATGTCAAAGACATAGCTATGCTAGGTGTTCATCAAACCAAAAGCATTGCCTTATACGATTCTGATAGCCACAATAGGTCTATCCATAAGTTCAACTTCTTTTGCTTGAGGCAGAGTTTGTGTTGAATGCCGGGATTTATCGAAGGCGTTCCGTTCGTCTGCTCTCGAAAGCGTCAGGGAGGCAGGCAAACAAGCACGTGCCGGTCAAACAAACGACAGACAAAAGTCTCTTCCAGGCGGGGGAGATTTATTGATGTTTATTCGCCGCGCTCGCTTGATACTCAACTTCATTTATCACCCATTGTTCGAACAACAGGCACTTGAAAGTCTTTCTGCACCCTCAAGTCAGAGAAACTTTGTATCGAAAGCCGGTCCGCTGTGTCAGAACCGAAAGGTATTTGTCACACGTTTTCCTGGTCGTGCACATTTTCGGTTTGCCCCGGCAGTTTTGAATACATCCCGGTCAGTTCTCAAGAACACCGACTCTTGTCGTGACCTAGATAATCAATTTCCTTGTCGATTTCTATTTCACACGTGGGTGACAACAGAAAGCGAGAGCATGCCGGAGAAGAAAACATTTCAGCGCCTGCCAACGGAGGTTGTTCCTGTCAACTATGCATTGAAACTTCAGCCAAATCTGAAGGCTTTCACTTTTGAAGGTTCCGAGGATATTGAAGTTCAGGTAATTTGGGTTGTCAACTATTCAAACTATTTAAATTTCTAAATAAGTACCATACCAATGTATAAATTCGACAAAGAAATTCCTAGACCCAACTGGGACTAGTGATCACTATGGTAATTCCAGCATGACTGCAAATCCATGACTGCCCGGTTATTGGACACTTTTTATGAATAAGGGTCTGCAGGTCGGCCATGCAACCACGTATGACCGAGAAAGTAACACTGGATAAAGGACTACATCTTTAGTGATAAATCGTCATAAAAAATTATTGAAGAAAAAATACGGGGGGAGACTGGGAACAGTTGAAACGCAGGGACCATCCACGGTATGAAAATGCAAGTTTATGCCCAGTTGTTGGACACTTTTTCAGTGATGGATTTATTTGAAACTAATCCACTTACTGTCAAATTGTTTGTCCCCCAGTTTTTGGTAAACATCCAAGAATATTTAAACATGAATCCGCACTGTAGCACACAAATGAGTTTTGGAATGAACATCGAAGATTCAACCGGTCCCAAATTTTGCAGTTTTGGGGAGTCTCCATTATGCTTGGCTGTCAATCAGTGCTATTGCCACTGTCAACCACATGTCATCAGGTTTAGGATAAAGCCATTTCGAGCTTTTTTAGATCCATCGGGCTTTTTTAGCTTGATCGAGCTTTAAAAATGTCACTTTTACTCGTACTGATCAAGGGATGTCCAATTTCCGTGGCGAAGCTGGCGTTCACAGTTTGACCATGCTGAGCCGAACATGGGAGAAGTTCAAAACCGAAAGAATTTCCCTTGTTCACAATTGCGTTGTTGTTATATTTCATATCAAATTATTCTTATGATGCACAGTCAACAACGTTTCCTCACCTCCTGTATTGTCATCAACACTTTATATCTCCTCATAAAACGTCCAACTTGAAGCCATCATGGCGCCTCGTTTTCAATATGATCTGGCCAGCCCACGTGATCGGATATGCCGAAATATGGATTTTTAATTTTCCATCGGGTATGGTGGACCTGAATGCACATCATGTACGGTATATACAAACCAAACTTTTATTTGGGCAAATAAAATACTGTGGGTTAGTACAGATCAAATCATGGGACAGCACATCTGGAATCCCAGATTTCATACTTAATAGTTGGTGGCATGCCTGAAGCACCTGTTCAGGTCTGTAAACGTGGTGTGTGCGTTTTGACAGGAAAGGGACAACTGCTGCTATTGGTTCTGATGACAATGTTTCGTAAAATAATATATCTTTTAAAGAACGAGTTTCACCACCAAGTAATCATTCTTTAGATGTGATTAGTAGCTCAATTTGTTATTCCATATTTGAAATTTTGGCTTGTATGTGCATTCAGGTCCACCATACCCGATGGAAAATTAAAAATCCATATTTCGGCATATCCGATCACGTGGGCTGGCCAGATCATATTGAAAACGAGGCGCCATGATGGCTTCAAGTTGGACGTTTTATGAGGAGATATAAAGTGTTGATGACAATACAGGAGGTGAGGAAACGTTGTTGACTGTGCATCATAAGAATAATTTGATATGAAATATAACAACAACGCAATTGTGAACAAGGGAAATTCTTTCGGTTTTGAACTTCTCCCATGTTCGGCTCAGCATGGTCAAACTGTGAACGCCAGCTTCGCCACGGAAATTGGACATCCCTTGATCAGTACGAGTAAAAGTGACATTTTTAAAGCTCGATCAAGCTAAAAAAGCCCGATGGATCTAAAAAAGCTCGAAATGGCTTTATCCTAAACCTGGTCATGCAATCGTAAACTGGCTGCTCCCGGAAATGCTCTACTTTTAGACGGAGTGGCGGGGAGAAATGTACATCGTCTGCCAAACTCCGGTCGTGTTGCACACTGAGATTCAGACTGAAGATTCTCCATATTTGTGGGAACATTTTCAACCAAATGTCGTTGAATTTAATCAAACCTGCAATCAGGAATGAAACTCTGAATCTGAAGGAAATTTTCTGATGCATTTTTTCACCCAAATTTGTGAGGCTATTTCCGACCCGCATGAGAGCTTAACGTGCACAAATTCCGTGAGTAAACAGAAATTTATAAGCGTGCCTTTGTAACTCAACTGTAAAATTAAATTTGTATTACAGTTGTCCAGTAATATTCCCAGAAAATAGCCCCGCTGGGTCTAGGTGTCCAATAATAGGGCCTGTCCAATAACCGGGCAGTCATGCCATATGTAGCATGTCTAGACCTGTCACAGACTAATATGAACGTGCAACTGTAATTGAAGTCTGGAACTTCTAATCTAGGAAAGGGTTTTCAAGACCGTCGCACATGGTTACCATTACTTCGTGGTAAAGGGAGATTACTACATTGTCTTTATTGACTGTCAAAAGTGTTTTTACACAAAAAACATGCCAGTGATCAATAGGCTGAGATCCTCCAACAGTTGCAGAATATTGTAGCAAAACTATGTTTGTAGGATCTGCAAAAGCTGTTCCTATGCCCCCACAATGAATGGAGCCTGGGCTTCAATGAGGCCCCTTAGAACAATGCCAAATGTGACACTGCTTATGAAGTCCTTAGACTTGGGGATTTTAAAGGGGGCCCAGATTTAAGGTTTCCCCCAGACCCATCTCCCACAGAAATAAATTAAATTTGAGCCCGAGTACCAAAATAATTAATTTAACGCAGCTATGCATACGATACCCATAGAAATGATTTGCCGAGGAAATAAATATAGAAACCATTTCCCTCATCTGCCCGACATCTTTTCGATGGCCAACATTAATTTGGTGAACATGGACTGGAACATTGCTCCCAACTAAAACAAAGAACGGTTTTTCGAATGGAGCTCACACATGTTGAGTCTCCAAACAGAGTTGTCCCCCTTGCACATTACAAAAGTAAAATTATCAACTGGAACCCAGCGGACTTTGTAATGTAACCTTCATTTAAATTCCCAATGCCAATTATTATCAATTAATGTTTAGGAGAGATGTGTGTCCGGAGAATGTCCAAACAATTTGAGTCTGCCTGTACTTCAGAGATAAATGAAAAATAATGGCATTAAAACCATATGGTTCCATGTTCCCAGGCCTTGCATTCTAGAAATAAGACGGGGCTGATCAATACTAGGCCCCGTCTTGCAGGGTCACAGGGCTTATTTTTGGCCATCGGGGCCGATTTCAAATTTCACCACACGACAATGTAATTGTATTATTGGTCATATTATATCAACCAAACCTTTGTTTGGAAATAAATTTTATTTTGATGTCCAGTACTCCTGTCCATAATACAATGCTGTACAAATTATTCTTGATTGTACAACATTCCCACCCACTTGAACATATTCTCCCAGGACATATATCCCCCCAACATATTCCCCCATATTTTCAGATATTCAAAAGATCTTATCACCAAAAAGATAAAGGGAGAGGGGGGGGGGGGAATGAATACCCTCCATGTTGGTATTTTTGCAAATATCAAGCAAATCTTGATATTTCAACGACTTCTGCTGAAACCAGTTATTGTACTGATATTGTAGAAATAATAATTGCCAATAATGTGTTTTGACTGCTGTTTTCAATTACCACCAAAACGAGTATCGTTTTAATTTATTAACTTGATATGCAAAACAATATATTCCAAGGATTTCCCTCCAGGAATGATGAAATTTCCCTGTAGAATTTCAAGGATTTTTAGTGAAAAATACAAAATTCCATGTGGAATTCCAGTGCCTTCCATAGGGGGAGTGCACTTGTTTTCTGGAAAAGTCCGAAGAAAAAAATTGACATATACAACATAAAATGAAATGGGAAATTAATTTGAACATCATGGAGATCTGTACCAGCGCCTATCTAATTCGAGCAATTTGAGAAACGAGACGGGATAATACAACGATTTGAACACGCCATTTCTCGAAAAACGAAGAATTATTACTTGCTTGAATCTTGGGGGTTTATTGCAATGCCTTCATAATAAAACAGTCGGGAAATTTTGGATTTTTTAGCGGAGAAATGGTACCGGTCGGTTAGACTTTGACGGCGACTTTGACTGTGTCGTCGCCGATTTCACTGAAAACGAACACCACTTGCCGTGTCCGCGAAACACTGCTTCAACAAACGCCATTTCAAGCCATAAAATCAGTAGATTTCTTCCGAAGTTGATGGAGAATATGTTTAAAATTGTCCTAATAAACATGATCAGGTCGACTGAACCGTAATCACGTTGCTGATTTCTCGATTCCCGACCTAGAAGTAGGTGCTTTATTTGCTGAAAAGATCGTCAACCGGCCGCCATGCCATGCTGCTCTACAGTCACGTCACACTTTACGGTATGCTGACAGTGGGCGAGCCGCTTTACGGTTGTTGTTGTTGTAAAACGCGGTCTTCGTTGTGATTTCGTTGGAATTTGCTGATAAAATTATCAGACTCGCACGATTTATTTAGACTCGGTTGGGTCGGTAACCGGAAACTAGACATATTTATTTTCTTGGCCCAAGCACAAATCGTCAAGACAGAAGACACTGTACTATTAAAATAGGATTAGATTTATTCCACGAAGATATGGGAATATACTCACTGGAGTGATTTGACGGGGCCGATGAAAAATCCCCGTGAAAAGTGCTCACGGGGTCGATCACGTGGGGCGGTCAAAATGCAAGGCCTGATGTTCCGTATTCAATTTTTCAATATGTAGTTTCAACTTTTCATGTGACCTGGACTTCGCAGTCTGTGCAAATGGCACATGTTGTTGTGGACATTTCAATGAACAAGATGTTGAGAGAAATGACTTGTAGATTATGGAAATTGGTCAAATAAATTAATATTTACAACAGGATTACTTGGAGATATACTTACACACTTTAGTTTCGCCTTTCGACAGGTAAATCTCACAAGTAATGTTTGATTGAATACCGACCACCCATCTAATTCAATTTATCAATCTCACCAACACCCACTGTTGATTTCTCACATTCACACATGACCCACAGAAAGAGAAAAAGCAACCCCCCACCCCACCGACCATTATTCCTGGAACAGCCATTGTTGATGAGGAATCATTTATTGCGTGTTCACCCTATAAATCAGCCACATCATCTAATGCCTTCCTTGGTCGTAAAATTAATTTTCATACATGATCTTTCAATTTCGAAGGATGGTAGTGGGATGCCAGACACAGCGTGGACTCGGGGAAGGCAACTTAGAACATAAACCATAGAAAGTCGGGCCACTATGTGAAGCCATTTAACATTTAGTTTTCAATTTAAATGCCTAATTCTCTCAATCCCTCAAGAGATAGAGATTGATGGTCACGGCTGTAATTTTGGCTTTTGCAGGTAAAAGTTGGAACATCCAAGATTGTACTGAACTCAGCAGAGATTGAAGTGAAAGATGCCACGTATCAAGCAGAAGGTATGTAATCTGGGATTCACGGACAGACTTTAAGGGCCGATATTATGGACCCTAAGCACTTCAAAACTCAATTCTACCTTGTGGAGTGCTAGTAGCAATTTTATGTTCTAAATCTTTGATGAGCTTTTGATAATGATATTGATCGAACCTGCATCTTTCTTTACAAATATAAGAGATCAAATTCATGGATATATGCTGGATATGGATCTGAGACTCGCTGTCAATTTGAATTGTATTCACACATCATATGCTGCAGTTTCAAATTCACCTGTATTTCTTCCCGAAAGGTGCGGCGGATAAAGTCAAGGGGGAGATTGTGTACAGCGTCGAAGATGAGACAGTCACCTTCAATTTTCCATCTGAGTTAAAGGTACAAGTATAACAGTGTCACTTCAAGAACCATAACTCTTGGATTTATTACAGTTCCATCTGCCCTTATGTAGGCTAGATAGTTTGAATTTCTCTTGCATCCTCATGGTCGGAGTGCAAAAGCCTGGAGATAAATGTAAGTGGTAACCGGTCTCTCAGGTTACCACTTCCAGAGAACTGGCGAATGACAGACCTCGACATGGGGAAATGACAGGTACGGCGATCCCTCTCATACAATTCAATCCTCTATTAAAATCCAATCACCCCCAATTTTGGGGACAAAATTCATTTGGCTGTTCTACCAAATTTGATCACTCGCTAAAATCATTGAAATAACAAAGAAATAATGGATTATCTGCATATTTTTGGACCATTTTGTCAACTCCGTGTTCAAATAAATTTGATCACCCTCAGATTTATGGTGGAAATTTCACTTCCTGTGATTGAATTATTAGAGGGATTAATGTATTGGTAACTTCCTCACCTGGATTAGATCTTCAAGGTGAGCAAATTGACTAGATCTCTATATCCAACAAGACGAGTATAAGGGGATTTGGACGAGCAATAAACAGCTCTCCTCACATTCATTTTTGGTGAGAAAATAGTGAGCGTAAGTAACTGCTGACCTTTGTGATAACTCCCAACTGTATCAATCTGCCTGTAACCTGTGGGGTTATCAGATCAAATTTCTTGATAACCTTTTCATAAATATACTGTGCCCAATCTTCACTTCCAGTCCCAGTCTCTCGTCTTCGTAAAATATCCGAAAGTTGTTCATCACTCCCATGGGTTTTGTTTTGTGTGAGCGATGGATTCGGATGGACTCGCTCACTGACTGCTGGACAATTTGCAGATGGTAGTCTACTGCGTAGGATCATTTTAAAAAGAAAATCTAAAAATCTTTGCATTTTCACCTTTAAAGGGGAACCCAAGAAAATACAGCCCTGATGGGTTCACGAACCACCTTGCGGAATGCCCCTAGTTTCAAGTGCAATTTGAACTAACACCATTATGTTATATTTCAGGCTGGTAAAGGGACCCTGAGTCTTGGGTTTACCGGTGTCCTGAATGACAAAATGAAGGGATTTTACAGAAGCAAGTACCAACTGGAGGGGGAGGAACGGTTCGCTGCTGTTACACAGTTTGAGGTATTTATATCTATATAAACAGAAATCCGACAGATTCCTGTAGACACACACAGTAGAATTTTAGCAATCTGTGTAAAAATGATAATCTGTTTGTATTCTGGAAAGCAAGTAGAATATCCCATTTGTCCATACAGATGTGAGAGCTTATACCCAAGTGAGGAACTCTAGATCTTCTGAGGTTACCGGGACTCCATCCGAAAATGGCACATGGGATGGAATGTTTGCATTGTCAGCTGCTCTCAATTTTAATAAATTAATATCCTATTTATGCTCCCCAATCGTACATGTCGCTATATAGGATCTTACGTATTTCAATTGAATTTGGTGTTCTGAGTGCCCATACCATGAATATTTTATAGCATTTTGACTTCATGGTCGCATCTGGATTAATCCACTCACAGTCGGGGAGGGGTGATAGGGTCACCGTGTCCATTTTCCCCTGTTAGATCCCTCAATCGACCTATCCAAATGGGGGAGCAGATAGGTTTTAATTTTAATTAGATTGAGCTGCTCTGTCTCAGCTTTCACTCTACTTGGCAGTTTGCTGAATGAATAAATATACTTTTGATTAATTTGTAGCATTACTGTTTTAAACAATGTACTTTTATGAAAACTGAGGGCTTGCTTTTTGACGAGAAACCTACCATAAAGTTGGACTGCGGAAATCTGTATTCCTATAAATTACAATGAAAATCAAGGCCTGAAACGTTTCGTATCGGTGAAGATAGCATCAAGGCTTGAAATATTCCACATCAGTGAAGAAAACATCAACTCCTGAAACATTTCACATCAGTGAAGATTATGTCAAGGCCTGAAACATTCCACATGAGTGAAGATAACATCAAGGCTTGAAACATTCCACATTGATCAGTGAAGATAAAACATAAAGGCTTGAAACTTTCCACATCAGTGAAGATAACATCAAGGCCTGAAACATTCCACATCAGTGAAGATATCAAGGCCTGAAACATTCCACATGAGTGAACATAACGTCAAGGCCTGAAACATTCCACATGAGTGAAGATTATATCGAGGCCTGAAAGATTCCACATGAGTGAAGATTATATCGAGGCCTGAAACATTCCACATGAGTGAAGATTATATCGAGGCCTGAAACATTCCACATCAGTGAAGATAACATCAAGGCCTGAAACATTCCACATGAGTGAACATAACATCAAGGCCTGAAACATTCCACATGAGTGAAGATTATATCGAGGCCTGAAACATTCCACATCAGTGAAGATAACATCAAGGCCTGAAACATTCCACATCAGTGAAGATAACATCAAGGCCTGAAACATTCCACCTCAGTGAAGATAACATCAAGGGCTGAAACATTCCACATCAGTGAAGATAACATCAAGGCCTGAAACATTCCACACGAGTGAAGATTATATCGAGGCCTGAAACATTCCACATCAGTGAAGATAACATCAAGGCCTGAAACATTCCACATCAGTGAAGATAACATCAAGGCCTGAAACATTCCACATCAGTGAAGATAACATCAAGGCCTGAAACATTTCACATCAGTGAAGATAACATCAAGGCCTGAAACATTCCACCTCAGTGAAGATAACATCAAGGCCTGAAACATTGCACATCAGTGAAGATTATATCGAGGCCTGAAACATTCCACATCAGTAAAGATAACATCAAGGCCTGAAACATTCCACATGAGTGAACATAACGTCAAGGCCTGAAACATTCCACATCAGTGAAGATAACATCAAGGCCTGAAACATCCCACATCAGTGAAGATAACATCAAGGCCTGAAACATTCCACATCAGTCAAGATAACATCAAGGCCTGAAACATTCCACATCAGTCAAGATAACATCAAGGCCTGAAACATTCCACCTTAGTGAAGATAACATCAAGGCCTGAAACATTCCACATCAGTCAAGATAACATCCAGGCCTGAAACATTCCACATGAGTGAAGATAAAATCAAGGCCTGAAACATTCCACATTATTGAAGATAACATCAAGGCTTGAAACATTCCACATGAGTGAAGATAACATCAAGGCCTGAAACATTCCACATGAGGGCTGTTCCAGAAAAAAGTACATGGGGGGGACAGACGGCACTTCATATATTTACGTATGGGTCGTGGGGTAAACGAGTTATATGATTACATGGGTGGTTGTCTGGATGATAAACTGATTTATGTGGGTTGTGGGTTATGGAAAAGAAAACTAAATTCTGGTGGTTGTTGGGGGATTTAATAAAATTAATAAAAGTTGCACAAAATAAATCTAGAAGGCGAGTTCTTCTTCACCAAATACCTTTTTTGACGGGTCGCCACACCAAGAACTGCGCGATCGAGAAGAAGTTCGTCTGAATTCACTCATCAGAATTTACCCTCGGGGCGATTATTCTGTTATAAGGAGGCACATTATGTGACACAGTTTGTTTGTGCAGAGGAATATGCTCGAATCCGGGAAATACCGAATGTCATCACATGATCAATCTCGACCAATAGAACAGATTTTCAGAATCTCAAGAAAATTCCCGGACTTTCAAGTTTCAGTCTCACCCGACCATGTTGTTGTTGTTGCAATTTTTGTAGATAATGAATCTCCGTTAAACCATTCTAGCAAACGGAAAATCTTTTGGCTTGGGTTTGAGAATGCCTCAAAAAATATAAATTTTGTGAATAGAATTCGAGTTCTGTACCTCCGGGGGGTTAATAAGTTCGAAATAACTGGTTCCCGTGCGTTTATACATTGATTGACAGAACAGTGCGTTCTCCCCGCAGAGTCGTATTTCCCAAAATAGACTCAGCCGACTCAGCTTCCTGTTAAGTAGGTCAGGGAAAGCTGAATGCCTGTAGCTCTGTCTGCAGTCTGACCCGCTTTTGCGCAGCTGAGGGCGGGTTGTTCTCGCCCCGTGGATGTAACTGGAAGCAGTACGTAACCGCGTGTTTGTTGGCGGCAGTTTTCACAGGGAAGTTTCTATGGCTCACTGTTGACAATGTCAGACGTATATTTGTAGTTTTCAGTCGACTATGTACAAAATTGTTGACAGGACGACTTACATAAAAGGACTTTGAAACTGGAGTCAAAAACAAATTTAAATGGTCATGGCTGGAGGAAAAATAAATATCAGTGGCATCTGACGGTGCATGTTGTGCAACGATAAACTGAAATACGTAACCACTGGCAAAAGTGACTTGAATAATCATTTTCAACTTGCAAAAAATCTCAAATCTAATAGAATATTTGCGAAAAAGTTGTGCCCAGCTGGGCTAAAACGCAATCATACATACATATAAAACATACAAAACAAACAAAAAATAATAAAAGGGTTTCCATTTACCTGTGCCCATTGTAATACGATGGAGTGCCCAATCAAACCAACCAACCAACCAACATTTACCCAACATTAAAATAGCCATATTTTATAATAATCATAGGCATGCTGAGGTGTATATTGTGATCAGTGATTCTATAGAACATCAAACATGTATACTAACCCAAGAGGCTGAAACAGTCGTAGACAAATTTTGCGGTTGCTTTAGCCATGATAAAGTTTGAACCATCAACAAGTTGTTTGAAAATGAGACTTTGCATTGTCTGTTCGCTGCCTAGCTAAAATATCCATCACGCAATTATTATTACCTTTGCGCCCTATTGGACATTCATTAACTTGAGAAAATGGCCCACGATGAATAAAAATACCATAATCGATGTTGTGATCATCCCCTGTATACACGGGGTCTATTATGACGGAAATGCCCATCTTCTCGACCCTCAATTTCAGGTCATTTTGAGGCTCCATAAGGATAATGTTATCATCTGTAATTAATATATGACCGACGAAGGGCAATTTAGTCTGCCATTTCGGTATTTTTATTTATCGCGGCCCATTTTCTGAATAATGAAGGTTATCGGCATAGCATTGAGGGAAGGGGGACACTATGAATCTTAGCTATTCACTGCCTCGCAATCTCATGTTGAGTGGACAAAGCCAATTTCATTTGCTTCCAATAGTGTGGCGTCTACATCACAGGTGTTCAGAGTTTTTTTTGCAAAGATCCACTCCAATCTCTGATCGAAGAGCGGCACCTTCAGTGGTTTGGCTGGGTTGATGAAAATGGCGGGGGATTTTTTTTTTTACAAAGACCCACTCCAATCTCTGATCGAAGAGCGGCACCTTCAATGGTTTGGCTGGGTTGATGAGAATAGCGGGGAAAGAGTTGTTGAAGAGTTTCTTAAGGCAGTAAATTTGGGGCAATACTGGTCGCCTTTTGACAAATCAGGTTTGGTGATTTACGTCAGTTAAGGAATATATCTATACAAGAACTATAGATGAACTGAAGGAATCAATTTTTGGGAAAAAAAGTGAGACATTTCAAACGATTTATCAATGCCCTGGGAATACAAGTTGGGCCAATGCCGGCAACAGAACTGCATGGTACAACAACAAAGAATATTTTTTTTATACATATATATATTTGGATGTCCAGTGTATATAACCAATTTTAAGTGACAATATTGCCTGGCGGTAGAGAGATACATGTACAAATACAAAAATGCAAATTACAACAGTACAGAAAATACTGTTTTATGGATTGTTGGCTTGAAGATATTTTTTTTATTTACATGGGTTGTTGGGTTGAAGTACGTTTATTTTAAGTACATGGGTTGTTGGGTTGAAAGTAACTGTATATCTAAATCTGGTGGTGGTTGGTTACAAATTATATTCAATAATATGGGTGGTGGGGATAAAAATATATTTAATTACATGGGTGGTGGGGGCAAAAAAAAAGTGCCTTCTGTCTCCCCCATGCGTTTTTTTCTGGAACAGCCCTGAGCGAAGATAACATCAAGGCTTGAAACATTCCACATCAGTGAAGATAACGTCAAGGTCTGGAGCATTCTACATCCATGAAGATAGCATCAAGGCCTGAAACATTCCACATGAGTGAAGATAACATCAAGGTCTGAAACATTCCACATTGATCAGTGAAGATAACGTCAAGGCCTGAAACATTCCACATCAGTGAGGTAACATCAAGGCCTGAAACATTCCACATTGATCAGTGAAGATAACATCAAGGCCTGAAACATTCCACATTGATCAGTGAAGATAACATCAAGGCCTGAAACATTCCACATTGATCAGTGAAGATAACATCAAGGCCTGAAACATTCCACATCAGTGAGGTAACATCAAGGCCTGAAACATTCCACATTGATCAGTGAAGATAACGTCAAGGCCTGAAACATTTCACATCAGTGAAGATAACGTCAAGGTCTGGCGCATTCCACATCAATGAAGATAGCATCAAGGCCTGAAACATTCCACATGAGTGGAGATAACATCAAGGCCCGAAACATTCCACATCAGTGAAGATAGCATCAAGGCCAGAAACTTTCCACAAAAGTGAAGATCATTTATTTGTATATTTGTGTAGTATAAATGCAACATTTCTACCAAGCATGAGGTTGTGGTCCCTGTTGGGCTCCCAGGGATTTACCTGGGTGCACACACCAAGTCATAGATTGTCTTGGGGTGTAGCTGGGTGCACACACCAAGTCATAGATTGTCCTGGGGTGTAGCTGGGTGACCTGGGGTGTAGCTGGGTGACCGGAGGTGTAGCTGGGTGACCTGGGGTGTAGCTTGACCTGGGGTGTAGCTGGGTGACCTGGGGTGAGGCTGTGCACACCCCAGGTCATGAGAAGAGTAAAGGACCTCGGCTCCTCAGAAAGCTTTTCGTAAAGGTGACTAACTGGGATACTCGTGGGTTTTCTTAGTGTTAAAAATAATAGGACCTCAACCGTATGGTCCTGGGTGTGAAAAAGGACCCAAACATCATGTCTAAAATAATGTTGAAAGCAACTTTAAATCATATTCACTCACTCACTCTAGTCCACATTTAAATCAAACTCTGTATTCTATATTTCCGTTGATACATGTATATTTCAGGCTACAGATGCGCGTAGAGCTTTTCCAAGTTGGGATGAACCTGCCTGCAAGGCGACCTTTGACATCACGCTCGTCGTTCCGAAAGACAAAGTTGCCCTCTCCAATATGGTAAGAACCTAATATATGGTCATTCTGAAGGTGAGCAATCCTATATGGAGTCCCTAGCTACCTTTCCAACATCTGACCTGTCAAATAACCAGTGAACAACTTAGACATGTTAGAGGCAATCAATGGTAAATAATAAGCATTTCCACAAATTCAAGTTGCATACTCGGGGGTTGAAATAATTAAGATTTTTTGCCTGCCCTTCTGGCATCTGATGTAATAAAACTTGCTTGCCCATGGCAGTATTAACTTGTCCCTTGCAACATGTTCAATGTGTGTTGGCAATATATGCTACTGAAGTAAAATAGGGTTGCCCAAGATTTACCCATTTCAATATTAGGTTGCCTCGGGCAGGTATTATTTCCACCCTTGATACTACTAGCATCCCATAATTTCCCTTGACAGAATGCTTTGGATTTTCGACATTTAGACTGGGTTTTTGAATCGGCTTGCAGGTTAGCTAAGATTCATAGCGTCTCTCTTCGCTCAACGCTATGCTGACGACAAATACATTTCCCTGTTCGTAACTCGAACATCGCCATGGCACACTTATTATTACCTTTGCGCCCTATTGGATCTTCATTAACTTGAGAAAATGGGCCGTCATGAATAAAAATTCCATAATCGATGTTGTGATCATTATCCCCTGTATACACGGGGTCTATTATGACGGAAATGCCCATCTTCTTGACCCTTGATTTCAGGTGATCTTGATGCTCCATAGGGAAAATTTTAACGTCTGTAATTAATATATGACCGACGAAGGGCCATTTAGTCTGCCATTTCTGTATTTTTATTCATGGCGGCCCATTTTCTCAAGTTAAGGAAGGCCTAATAGGGCGCGAAGGTAATAATAAGTGCGCCATGGAGAGCGCCATGGAGATATTCGAGTTGCCAACAAGGAAATGTATTTGTCGTCGGCATAGCGTTGAGGGAAGGGAGACGCTATGAATCTTGGCTACTTGCAGGTCAGTTTCCCTGAAGGACCAGTAAAAAGTACAATGTATTGATGAGAAAGATTAACTTAGTAGAGTGTGGAATAGGTGTTCAGTCATTTGTCAATTTATGTGTAATATTTCAATTTTCCCAAAACTTAACCATTCCTGATTTTCAGCCGGTAAAGTCTGAGAAAGTGGAAGATGCCCTGAAAACTGTAACATACGAGCGAACTCCGATCATGTCGACGTACCTGATAGCGTTCGTAGTTGGAGAGTATGATTATGTGGAAGCAAAGGATGCAGATGGAGTGTTGGTCCGGGTGTACACACCAGTGGGCAAGAAGGAACATGGCCAGTTCGCCTTGGATGTAAGCTCTTCAATAACGGTCTCTCGTGTTTGTAAACTATGCGAAAGCTGTTCATCGCTCTCCTGGGTATTGTTTTTACTCTCTCCATTACATTTCCTATTTCGTGGAGAGTGATCGATAGCACTTCTGAAGAAAAAGTTGAGAGAGAGATGGAGATCGAGAGAAGGCGATAATATCTATATATGTCTGTACTGTCTGTAATAATTCCATCACAGATAGGGCTCATGGGTCACTTTTCAATAATACAAGAGACCGGGTTCATATACCGCCTGTAAAGTCCTCAAAACTCCTCAAATGTAATTGCTAACCCGAGAAGTCCGGGAAAATGCTTAAAAATAAAGCTCTTCCTACACTTTCGTCTTCTGGGAGAACCAGCGATCTGATGCCGCTCGTTAATGTGTACCATAACTTCGTTAATTTGCTCATCTTTGTTGCGAGTTATTATGATAAAGACTCCTGGAAAGTTAAAATTATTGACCTGGAAGTCTCCTGGAATTCTTTCCTGCTGTAAGTGTATGAACCCTGAAGAGAGAGAGAGAGAGCGAATTAACTTCCATGTCGCATCTAGCAATATTTCTGCTATATAGCGATGATTCAAATACAAAGGCCTGAACATAGGAATCTTGCATGAAAGACTGTGACCTAAGAATGCTAAAAAATTGTAAAATAAAGCTGACAATAATACTTAGATTTTTGTTTTACATGATTGTAGGTGGCTGTTAAGACCCTTCCGTTCTACAAGGAATACTTCAAAATTGCATATCCTCTTCCAAAAATTGATTTGATTGCTTTGGCAGATTTTGCTGCAGGTAAGAGTAAGCCTCTTGGGAGGTCCGGTTTTAGCTCAATAACAGTTTTATCATTGGATGTACTCGAAATCGAGAAATAAGGTAGCATCAAAATGAGAGCGCTGGCAGATCTCGAGTCTATCTGCATCAAAAGTCCGCTTCTAACAGATACAGTATTCACAGCTGAACATTTGAATTGAAATTACTACCAAACAGTCTCTCATTTCATGTCAAGAGTTGTCTAACTTTTTTCTCCCTCTCTAGGTGCCATGGAAAATTGGGGATTGGTGACGTACAGAGAGACTGCGTTGCTGGTTGATCCTAAAAGTTCCTCGCAAAGAAGTAAACAATGGATTGCACTGGTTGTGGGTCATGAACTTGCGCATCAATGGTTCGGCAACTTGGTCACCATGGTAACCATATTTCCTGTATTTAATTGGTTATTCCAGACATTGCCACATTTTACTACTTAAATGTTAAAGCTGAAATGCAAAGGTTTTTCCTTGTCATATTTTATATAGATTGAATAATGACAGAAATATCAATCTGCCTTGGTTTGGTTTAATTTGAAGTACTTTGTCTGCCAGAAGCTTTTGAAAGTTGGTATCTCAAGCATGGCTGAATTCAGATTTACTCCCCACATCACTCCCCTTTCCGTGATTGTGATGTCACATCAGGCATAGGACATCAAAAACTAGTCAGGGATTCATACACGTCAGTTCTATGTACCGAATTTCGGTTCGTAGATTGAGTTTTAAAACTCAATTTTTCAGTTCAAAACTCAATTTTTTTGAGTAAAAAATCAAAAGTTTTCACCAAAATATTTATACTCAATTTGTGTGTTGGAAACTGAATTTTCAAGCTTCGGAAACTGAATTTTCAAGCTTCGTAAATTCGAAATTTCAATACCCGGTTGTCGGGAAATCATCCCACGGCCGGTGAAGCACATGTGAATCTGTCGGCAGCAACAACAACGTCAAGTGCAAACTCCGTCAGCTGCTCTGAATTTACCTCGGACGACTAAGTCTGTTAACGGGATATATTCATCCGAGACTAGTTTATCCGACATAATTTTAGTTACATCGACGTATATTTCCGTGCAAGAATCCCGAATACTTATGAACCGTAATTTCACTGAACAATCGACGAGTCGCCATTTTTACCCCTCGGCCAAAATTTGGCCGAAGGGTATTGTCGTCATGTACGTCTGTCCGTCCGTCCGTCACACCTTTCTCGTTACCAAGATATCTTCAGAACGACTTACCCTAGGCACACCAAACTTGCAGTGCACATCCGTATGCGCGTGACGCAGAACCCTATTGAATCTGGACCTGATTGGTTGGAAACTTTGGCGGCCATCTTTAATTTATGCGAAACCATCACAGCTTTCTCGTTGCCAAGATATCTTTAGAACGACTTACCCTAGGCACACCAAACTTGCACTGCACATCCATATGCTCATGACCCAGAACCCTATTGAACCTGATTAGTTGGAAACTTTGGCGGCCATATTTAATTTATGCGAAATCATTAATCTTGTGTATCTTAGGTACCATTTCACTGTTCCGTGTGTGAACTTGGTATAGATCATCGACGCATCAAGAAACTTCAAAGGAATGACCAAACCAGTTTCCCTGATTCGGTGGAAACCTTGGCGGCCATCTTTAATTTATGCAAAATCTTTAATGATATATGTCTTGATACCATTCAAGTGTTCAATACGAAACTTGGTATACAGCATCGATGTATCAAGAGACCTGCAATGTATAACCACATCAGTTCCTCTGAGTGGCAGGAAGGATGGGCGGCCATCTTTAATTTATGCGAAATCATTAATGATCTCTATCTCTGATACCGTTCGAGTGCTCGATGTACAATTTGGCATATATCATCGATGCATCAATAGACTTACGCTAAATGGCAGTTCTGGTGTTTCTGATTGGGCGGAAACCTTGGTGGCCATCTTTAATTTATGCAAAATCTTTGATGATGTATATCTTTGATACCATTTCAGTGTTCTATATGAAACTTGGTATACAGCATCCATGTATCAAGACACTTGCAATGAATAACCACATCAGTTTCTCTGAGTGGTGGGAAGGATGGCCGGCCATCTTTAATTTATGCGAAATCATTCATGATCTCTATCTCTGATAATTTTCAAATGCTCTGACAAAATTTGGTATACATCATCGATGCATCAACAGACTTATGTAATGAATACCGACTTCTCTGATTGGACATAAACCTTAGAGGCCATTTCTAATGGCAAATTTTTTCATAATCTGTATACATGTATTTGTCACTTGACTGCTTGGTGTTCCTGAAGTCTTGCTTCAAATTGAATACATTATGAATGGCTGGCGCCCAGAGCCGAGGGGTTTTCAGATGCGCAGCTTCGTATTTTTTTTGGTTTCGTTTTCGTTCCTTCCAACGCAGGGAGATACAAACGATACTGAATAAACACATGTTGTTTTCGTAGAATGACAATCGTAAGTATTTCTTTGTGTATTCTGTGTGGTCTGTCTTAGAAATACTGTATCATTTCCACTTTGGTTTGATCAAACGAAAATTGACACAAGCGTACAGCGTGCGGTTTGAGAACATGACAAGGGAGAGAATTCTTCCTACGTCGAGAGAGGAAACAAGAATTTTGAAGTGTTTCGTTGTTTTTTTCCCCTTTTTTTTTTGTTAACCATATTCTATCAAAATAATATCATCCTCAAGACTCCTATTATTTGTGTAACCCAATACAATCATCGTGTATATAAATAAAATATATATAATAATCGTTTTATAAACCAGTGTGATTTTTCATACTGGTGGTCATTTGTAATTGAATAATATCTCAATATTTTCACAATGACTGGAACTTCACGTATGTCATCACAATATTTTTATATTTATTAATTCACTGCTTTTGTTAAATGTTTCCATAATTAAAATCATTTTTCTGTCAATGTTAAATTTTGGATAATGGTTTCTTCAAATTTCATTTTGGATCTAAATTAATAGATAAATGGGGTTTTTATGGTATCAATATATTTCTTTTTATAATTACCACCTAACAAGTTGGGCCATATTTGTATACTGAAATTGGATGTGGGTTTGTATATTATTCAGACAGTCCTGTGTGGAAGTTGGAAAAAGGAATTGAAAGTTCTTTTATGTATTCTTGATTGATTGAGATATAACAGCTTTCAGAGAGGGAAATAGTTGACACTCCTCACTGCATGTATATGAGAACTACATGTACATGTATATATAAATGAAAACCAGTACCGGCAGCATTGCAAAGTTTTACCTGATTACCTGAAGTATTACTCGTAAACAACTTGAATAAATCTAACATAATTTGTTCATGTATCCTGGATACCTGAAAACATAATGATGGAAACGAGTAAACGCAATCAACGAGACAAAATGGTTTTAATTACACAAGAGGTTAAAAATACATGAATGGTAACAGTAGACAAGGTTCACAGAAGGTAACATTTACCCTGGTTTGTAAAAAAATTATATACTCAACATTGGGGGAAAAAATGACCCTGGTTTGTAAAAAATTTATATACTCAATTTGAGGGAGAAAAACTGCCGATAAATTTTATTTTAACTCAATTTGAGTGAAAAAAACCCCTCAATTTTCCAGATTTCGGTTCGTAAAATTTGGACTTCTATGAATCCCTGCTAGTATCAAACAAGGTCAGATAAGTGATGGGGATTTCATTTCTGAAATCGAGCAACCTTGAGACCAACCATTTCTAGAACTACTGGAAGACCAAATACAGTAATATTGGGGCGGAACAAACCGATTATGACTAATGTTGATATTCCTAGTTCGAGTGATTGAAATGTTTATGGTGCTTTACCCGACGTCAAGTCAAAGTAGTGAATAATGTTCACGTCTGTCATTTGCCATTGAGTGAAAATTAGATATGGTAAATTTAGTTGTGAGAACAGGAAGTTGAAAAATGGTCCAAAATCATTTAGATAATCCATTATTCCTTCATTATTTCAATGCTTTCAGAGGTGGTAAAAATTGAGGTGAATTTTAATAGGGTGATTAAATTACAAATTAAGTTACAAAAGAACTTATCGTAATGGTCATGTCAGTGCTATTCTATTTTCTAATTCTGATGATCGTATTATCATTTATCAGGTGTTTATGTAAATATTCTGGCTTGCATAAAAAACCATATCAGATAATATTTCTTCCAACTTGTGTTGCAGGAATGGTGGACACATTTGTGGCTAAATGAAGGATTTGCTTCCTGGATCGAGTACCTCTGTGTGGATTTCTGTTTTCCCAAATATGAAATCTGGACACAGTTTGTAGATGCTGACCTGGCGACAGCTTTACGTCTTGATGCACTTAACAACAGTCATCCCATAGAGGTAGGCAAGTCTTGAGAGAATTTGTTTCACCATTACACTTCTGTGAATGGGCAATTCTTGATGCACTTAACAACAGTCATCCCATAGAGGTAGGCAAGTCTTGAGAGAATTTGTTTCACCATTACACTTCTGTGAATGGGCAATTAGAAATTTCAACTAATTTGATTGGTCAGATTAATCGCCAATCAAACCAAGCTGCTGATACAGTTCCTTTCACACAGAGACCGCACTGCGGTGGCCTAATGGTAGAGCGTCGGCCTCGTAAGCAGTAGGTACTGGGTTCGATCCCAGGCCGGGTCATACCAAAGACTTGAAAAATGGAACTTGTTGCTTCCTCGCTTACGCTCAGCATTAAGAGGATAGAACAAGGACTGGTTCGCCCGGTGTCAGCATAATGTGACTGATTGGGGTGTCATGTCTGCCTACGGCATGATATTTCGGTAGGACAGCACTATAAAATGGCAGCATCAGAGATGCTCTGTTACAAGTAGGTACCCCCCGCCACTCCCCCTCCCCTCCCTTCCCTTCCCCGTCGTGATATAGCTGGAAAAATGTTGAAAGTGATGTTAAACCCTATTCACTCACTCACTCCTTTCACACAGGGTTCATACGCGTCATGGAAAATCCTTAAAACTCTTGGAATTTAATTTGCTAACCTGGAGATTTAAGTCCTGGAAAATGCAAAATAATAAAGTTAAACTCCTGGAAGAACTGCACTTTTGTCTTCTGGGAGAACTAGCGATCTGATGCCACACATTTACTGTGCCAAAATATTTCCCTGAACTTCATTAATTTGCACATCATTGTTGCAAGTTATTGTACGGAAGACTCTTGGAAAATCGAAATTATTGACCTGGAAAGCCCGGGAAGACTCCTGGAACTTTTTACCCCTCAGCCTATTAGGCTGCGGGGTCTTGTCGTTGGCATGTACGTCCGGTCGTCCGGTCGTCAACAATTCTTGTGATCGATCTAGAAACTGAACCGTTGCTTCTAGAGACTTCAAATTTGGTATACAGAATTGTTGGGTGAATCTGGACCCGATTGTTTGGCGGCCATCTTTAATTTATGCAAAACCATCACAGCTTTCTCGTTACCAAGCTTTTTTTAGAACGACTTACCCTTGGCACACCAAACTTGCCGTGCACATCCATATGCTCATGACCCAGACCCTTATTGAATCTGGACCCGATTGGGTGGAAACTTTGGCGGCCATCTTTAATTTATGCGAAACCATGAATCTTGTGTATCTCGGAAACCATTTTGCTGTTCAGTGTGAAACTTTGTAGAGATTATCGATACATCAAGAAACTTTGAAGGAATGACCAAACCAGTTTCCTGATTAGGTGAAAGCCTTGGTGGCCATCTTTAATTTATGCAGAATCTTTAATGATGTATTTCTTTGATACCATTGAAGTGTTCTATACGAAACTTCTTGTTACCAAGCTTTCTTTAGAACGACTTACCCTAGGCACACCAAACTTGCCGTGCACATCCATATGCTCATTACCCAGAACCCTATTGAATCTGGACCCGATTGGGTGGAAACTTTGGCGGCCATCTTTAATTTATGCGAAACCATGAATCTTGTGTATCTCGGAAACCATTTTGCTGTTCAGTGTGAAACTTTGTAGAGATTATCGATACATCAAGAAACTTTGAAGGAATGACAACCAGTTTTCCTGATTAGGTGAAAGCCTTGGCGGCCATCTTTAATTCATGCAGAATCTTCAATGATGTATTTCTTTGATACCATTGAAGTGTTCTATACGAAACTTGGTATACAGCATCGATGTATCAAGAGACTTGACTTGCACTGAATAACCACATCAATTCTTCTGAGAGGCGGGAAGGATGGCCGGCCATTTTTAATTTATGCAAAATCATTAATGATCTCTATATCTGATACCGTTTAAGTGCTCGATACAAAATTTGGTAAACATCATCGATGCAGCAAGATACTTATGATGAATGACAGAACTGGTTTCTCTGATTGGGTGGAAATCTTGGTGGCCATCTTTAATTTATGCAAAATCTTTAATGATATATATCTCGGATACCATTTAAGTGTTCTATATGAAACTTGGTATACAGCATCGATGTATCAAGACACGCGCAATGAAGATCAGTTCCTCTAAATGACCGGAAGGATAGGCGGCCATCTTTAATTTATGCAAAATCATTAATGATCTCTTGATACCGTTCAAGTGCTCGATGTAAAATTTGATATACATCATCAGTGCATCAAGAAACTTACGATGAATGACAGAACTGGTTTCTCTGATTGGGCGGACTTTCTACATCACTAAGGAGCCACTGTTCAGCGACTAATGTTGTCATACTTGGAGACTTCAACAATGACTTTGCTGTCAACTCGGCTGAAACAACCAAGATAAACGACTTCTTCCAAGAGCATGGGCTCTTTCCCTTAACTGTTATGCTGCTAAATTCTTTTGTATGATGTACGAGGAGAAATGCTGACTTTTTTTTTTTAAATCCGGATTTCATGAACAAAAATATTATTTAATTTCGTTTGCTGGTGACTGGCCTAACATATCAACGTATCCCAACTTGTTTAGTCAATGCTATTCGACCGCCTTTTATAGCAAAATCGACGATGTTGTCAGCGTAAATAAAATTTATTTGAAGAGACTACAGTATTTTGGTACAATTGCGGTTGAAAATGGCGAATTATGAGGAATTACAGCGGAAAATCTGGGTTTTTCAGCTGCCTTTCTCCCTGGTCTTTTCCGACTTTTTGTCCGCCATTTCGGGCGTATGACGTCTCATTGGAAAGGGAATTCCTGTAGTTTCTGATTGAAGGCGTGATTTCGACCGATGGCCAATCAAACAGACGATAACATCGAAAAACTGCAAGGGGGTGTTTTCCCGTTTCTCTAGTAACGCTAACAGCCGATCCTATGTCGGTAACCTTGATTGGACAAGCGTGGTAACGTGACCTACATCGAAGCGCTCATTGGCCAGAGCCCTTGAACTGGGTCAAGCTGATCTGAGGGAGACGCCATTTTATCTCCTTGCGACGAAATTACGTGGCGCAGAAGCTCGACAGACATTTGAAAATAAAGTTTGTTTAGCAGATTTCATCGAAACCCACACTTTGGAAATATAAACTGAGCTTCTGTACTTCAACTATACCAAAGAATCATATATTTGGAAGGGGTTTTCTGTGAGTATTTTATATTTTCTGGGTGGCTTCTCGACAACGTTTTATGGAAATCTCCGTTGGTGTTTTTCTATTTTTCAATTTTATTTCTTCCTCCCGACTTCGTTATTCTGAGACAGAATATCAAGTTTACATCCAAGAAATCAAATCAGTTTTAGCTAACAATATATGTATGGTTTTTATCGAGTTTCATGCTTGGTAAATTTGAAAAAAAGCGATTCCAGAATGGTACCTCGCTGTACTCGCATTGACAGAAGCAAAGGCAAGCCACTATTGCGGCTCGTCGCATTTTTCGTATAGAAAGACGAGAGCCATTTACACGGCTCGCCGCAGCGTAACAGTTAATCCCCACCCCAACCACAGATCTTAGGACAACCATTGACCAGATTTTCACCAATTTCAAACTCACAGATATACAATTTGATGTCCATGAAACATATTATTCATATCAAAAGGCTGTTCGGATTGCCATCCACCCATCCTCATCCTCTGCTTGATCACAGATGGAAAGAGACAGACAATCAACAGGTACACAGGGATTCATACAGTTATTGCTATCAAAGACTTTTATTATTGTTTAAATTATTATTAGGGTTCAAAGCCAAAATGGCTTGAAGCCTTTTGTTTTTGTTCAGAATATTTCTGTTCTTCCGCCATATTTTTTGCACACGCTATGTCAAAATATTTATTATAATCCTTCAATGCATCCAACATCCCACACTGAATTTATCATATTGTAATCTTTTACAAGCCACTGCTAAAGCATCTTCTGCATTCAACCAAATCTTTCAGGCTTTTACATATGCATTTTTCATTCATTGTGTACCAATGTACACTGACTAAAACTGTCTGGCTGAGGGGTTGTTGCACCTTTTAGGTGCTGCGTCATGTTTCTGCTGTAAGTGTCTGAACTCTGTTTCACAGCTGTTTTATTATAATAGTCTGCAGATAATCATTCTTGGTAGTGGACTGGCCCCGTGGGGCTTCCTGGGATTGACCTGTGATGTCGTTGTGCACACCGCAGGTCATGGTAAGAATAGGCCTCGGCTCCTCGGACAGCTTGTCGTAAGAGGTGACTGAGGCACCCAAGGGGTTCCCGGGTGTGAAAAGGAATAGGACCCCACCCGTGTGGTTCCCGGTTGTGAAAAGGAATAGGACCCAACGTCGTGATATGACTGAAATATAGTTGAAAGGGACGTTAAATCATATTCACTCACTCCTGGTAGTGGACGGAGGCAAAGGGGCAATTTTGCCTCCTGGTTAGCCAGGTTGAATTTAGCGTAATGGGGCAATGCTTGCATGCCTTAAGGTCCCATTATCTGAGAAGGAATCTGCTGCCTGCTTTGCTGTCAAAATGTTGGCTGATTTTATGATACCTGTAGAAAACTAGTTTCCCTCATTTTTGCACCAACTTGAGCTTGTTTTCCTGTTTGCTACTAGGTACCAGTGGGACACCCATCTGAGGTGGACGAGATATTTGATGCCATATCTTACAGCAAAGGAGCCTCTGTGATAAGAATGCTACACGATTACATCGGGGATGATGTGAGTACAATAGAGATCATATGAAATACAAATATCATCTGACCATGATAAAGTTGGAATTCTCTTTTAATGCCAGGCTGACTTGAGTCGAGGTGTCATGTCTTTGCCTTCCTTCTGTCTGAAGGTTGTGAAGACAATATTTTCAGTTGTGCTAAGCTGACCTTCTTGAAAGTTCCCAGGTGTTCTATTTGATCTGTGTTGACATTATGATTTTGGGTTAATAGCTCAAAAGGTTGAGGTCACAGTGCATTCAAAAAAACTATAGAGTTTGAGACAGTACAAGGGGCAGCCTACGCTACCTGTTGATTGTTTCCTGGGAAAAAAGCTGGCCTCCTAGATTCCCAACCCAGCTTGCATATCGTGTCTGTCTGTCTTCAACTAGGCCGCAAGGTGCCCTCATTGGCTATTGGCAATCAGTGCCCTCTAATCTGCTACCAAGGGAGACCACACAACATGACAAACGTCTATAAACTGTACCAGTGGTCTCCCCTTCATTATACTTTTTCATAGCCAATTATTGTCTGAACTGATATCATTCTCACTACAGAGCTATATATGTATTTTATCGATCTCAACAGTTCTCAGAAATGTTGAGCATGTGATCCAAATAGATCAATTTGTGGTCTAAAGGACAATTTATTTTCCATGCCTTTAATTTCAATAGCTGGTACCATGTGGTGGAGTGAGCAGTTCCTTCTCTGCATGGTTTGATGATACGTTACTTTCTTCATTTTAATTTTTTCGGGTAGCCTGAAAAACTTGATAAAATTATTAATCTTGATGAAACAAGTCTTTTCAAGGAATTTCACAGCATTTTGTTTTTTGATTTCAGGACTTCAGGAAAGGAATGCATCAGTACTTAACAAAGTTCCAACATAAAAATGCTTTCACGGAAGACCTTTGGGAGGCGCTCGGCAAGGCCAGCGGAAAACCTGTTGGGAAAATGATGACTGGCTGGACGAAGCAGATGGGATTCCCTGTTCTTAAGGTAAGGACTTGGGGATATCATAAATAAATTTTTTTTTATATAATTTTTTTATTACACAAGAGAATTTATGTGATACAAACAGACATTGTTAATAAAAAAAAATCATAGTAAATCAGAACCTGCATTGATGAAGCATGGTCTTGGGAGACCGAGACTTGGGTTTGATTTGATTTAGGTTATCGGGCGGTCTGGTTATTACTTCTCTGCTACTTTTGGCTTAAGGCATATTATTACAAGGCTGTTCTATGGATAACAACTTCTTCATTGCTGAATAGCCATAGAATAGCCTTGTGTTCTATAAACCGACTTCTAAATGCTTATCAAAGACACTAAGGGGTATTGCTGTTGTCTGACTGGCTGTCTGTGTGTCCATATTCAATGTGGACATGAATATTTGGAGTCGGAGGACTATTGTCAGGCTCTTAAACTTCATACAACAGTGTCAGCTGGAAATAAGCCAGAAGTCTATTGAAGATGACTGACCTTGACCTATTTAATTAATTAAACCAGAACACAAGCATGCCATGTTTTTCAGGTGTCTCAAGCGCAAGAAGGAAATAACCGGGTGCTGCAAGTGAGCCAGGAAAAGTTTTGTGCAGATGGCAAAAAACAAACCGGTGAGTAATTGGTGAAAAATCAATTTCACTCCCTGAACATGACAACACATAGCATCAGGGGTTTTTTTAGACAGTTTTTCATCGTGGTATTCCCGATGAAAACGAATTTGAATTGAGTTTTTGCGTTTTTTTAAAAATTGAGTTTTGAGCTAGAAATTCAGTTTTCTGAGTTTTCGGGAAGTGCGCGCCGTAGGCGCGCAAAAAAATTGAGTTTTTTTCATAAAAGATTGAGTTTATGTAAGACCGGGGCGAACGAAAATGCCCCGATCACGGGAAAGTTTGATCGCGACCGAAAGTTTACAATGTACAAGGTTGTTGTTGTTCGTGTCACCTCCGTCTCTATGCTAATGAAAGTCCGCGAGAGCCCACTCTTCATGTCATCTCTGCCACTTCCCGGGTTTCCGTATGTTTGTTTTAGCTGCAGACACCGCGTCTCGTCAATGGGATATCCAGTGAAAATGAAACACACTCAGGAAGCTATTGCGGAGATTATTTTTCTGTTCGTTGACTGTCGTAACATTTTTTTTTTAACAGAGTTGTCTCCCATCATATGACAACATTCGCTGTCGAGTACCGCCAGATATCTGTGGCAATGAACTGCTAGTTTTTCGATGAAGGGTTCCCGACAATGATTTCAGCGCCATTTTTTTTATCTCAACACGTGGTTCCGCTTTACCAAAGTAAGCGAGAAAATGTCAACACGAACACAAATGAAACATTTGTCGTTCGCTGAAAAATTTTCAACTTCTTTGATGTGTTGGAACTCTATTTGAACCCGTATAATACCTGCCTCACGTCGACGCGAAGTGCCTGTGTTTTGTGGTGGAAAACCGGCAACATTCAACCTCTGCCCTTGTTACGGTAAATTGAGAATTTATCGTTTAAGACTTCCAAACTAACGAATAAATTATTGTAATACACGAATGCTTGGGAGGAATTTTTGTTAAAATCATTCATCATGCTTTATTTAAGTTGTTGTTTTCTCAATTAGTTACATAATTTGGTTTTTACCTTTCAAGAGACGGTTTCAATAATTTCGCCAATTTTGTACAAGAATCTGTTTTTTCAAGATAAAAATTCATGATCTATTTGGGTATGAAATTGAACTGTGGGGCCATCATCCATCATCTATTTCCAACTTTGTTTGGCCCAGATTTCGTAAATTCCAGAGAGCAGCTGCCTATGCAGTTTTCACCAATCTTCCAAAATTTTGTGAAATTTTGATTCAGATAATTAGGACATCCGAATAGCTAAAGGATGACAAGATTAGTCCAAAAACTTGCAGTGTTGGGTGTCAGTTTCATCTAATTCAACCTACAACCAAATTGATTGCATAAGTGTCATTCCAGTGCAAAACTACATTGAGGCCATTAGTGGCATCCAATTGGATTTAAGAGAAACAAGCCAAAAATGACATGCCAAGCTTTGACACAACTTTTTTTACATTCTACGATTAAAACAAAATAAAAATTGAGTTTTATCATTTTTTTGATGAAAAAGGCAAAAAAATTGAGTTTCATCATTTTTTAGATGAAAAACCCCAAAAATTGAGTTTAGTGACATTAATATGCGCGCCAACGGTGCGCAAAAAAATGGAGTTTTACAATAGTTGAAATTGAGTAGATGAAAAATTTTTGTCTAAAAAAACCCCTGAGCATGCAAATATTATGGCTGTTTTACCACTTCAAAATAAAACTGGTTTCATATTAGTTGGATATTAGTTCTTTAGTTATAAGGTTTTGTCTTGTATTTGTGTATATGGATACCATGGACTTGGTTTGATAATGATTTGATGTTTGACAGGTGATTCATTCCAGTGGTTGGTCCCAATCAGTATTTGCTCTGCCTCCAGTCCAGATAAACCAATCAAAACAGTTGTATTGGAAGGTGCGTCAACCACTATAACCTTAGAAAACATTCCGAAGGGTGATTGGGTAAAGGTAGGTAACTCTGTTTTACCTGTTGGATTATATTTCAGGACAATTGATCTTTAGTGGTAGTGTTAATGTTGTGGTTTGTTTTGAATGTACAGCGAAACCTGTGTAATCTTATCATGCCTGCTTGGGACCAAAATATAGTGTCGGTTTTGACAGAATTCTATTTTAACAAGGTTCAAAATACCTTAAATTTAGGTATTGAGACCCAACATAATTGTCAGTATTTGGGGGTTGTTCAGTTTACCCAGGTTATGCTACTCCCAGATTTCATTGTATCTCCTTGGTTAGTTTATAACATATGATACATGTAGATTAACGAGGCACCCATATTGCTTCATATTTCCACAAGGACTTGAATATTTCCAAGTGTAAGGTAATCTGTTTGAAATCATCACATAAAAATACCGGCTTCTCAACTCATTATTAGTAGCATGCATATCCACCAAAACTCTTGGTCAATTGTGGTGCATTGTGGGACCGTATTCAGGCATCTGTGCTTGTGTGAAAATGAGAACTATCCCAAAATGCACCACTCAGAGATGGGAAATGGTAATTGTTAATATACCCGATGACCAATAGAAACTGTTCAAGCTATTATTTTATTGCCAAAATATTATTTCAGCTGAATGCGGGTTCCGTAGGTGTTTATAGAGTTCAGTATAGCTCTGACATGCTGGATGATTTGTTACCAGGCATTGCCAGTAAAGTGCTGCCACCTACAGACCGACTGGGACTACAGAGTGACCTCTTTGCACTGGTAACCTTGACAACCACATTTATTGGCTTAGGCTGTTTCAATGTCATTCAAGATAAAATATAAAAAAAGTAATGAATAATCTGCATGATTTTGAGTAATTTTGTCAACTTTAACGTCTAATAAATTTAATTAAATTTGGTGGAAAATTCTACTTCCTGCGATTGAATTATTAGATGATTTGCCACAATGGAAATGATTTGAGTAAACTTTCTTGCCATGATTATAAGTATATTTGGATTATTCCAGGCTAGAGCGGGTGCCATCTCGACTGTCGAAGTGCTGAAAGTGGCGCAGGCTTTCACGAATGAAGATAACTACACAGTATGGAGTGATCTCAACAAGAATCTGTCTCAGATCGCTCTCCTCATACAATACACGGACTACTACGAGGAGTACAAGAATTTCGCCAAAAAACTGTTCGGCCCACTCGGGGAACGATTAGGGTGGGATTGCAAAGAAACTGAAGGTATTTCACATGTATTCAGATAGTGACTAGAAATACTTGTTTGAACGATCAATATTTATCATAGTGTACTTCGGTATCTGTAGTCCGACACCTCTGGCTGATTCTGTTTGTCTTGCAGTCCTGTACTTCGCACTAACCATGCAACTATTTATTTTGAGTGGAGGATGCAGGACAACAGTTTGCTTTGAAATGACATACTTTTCTAACAAAAAGAAATTTTGAGAAACAAAGAGCATTAGCTAGCTTATTTCTGCTCAAATATGGGCAGATTCTGAAGCCAATGGAGAAGTCCTCAGGTCCCTAATCCTATAAATGATGCAGGGCTCATTCTTCGATGGGAATCCGATTCCCATAAGCTGAATTTTTCGAAAAAATGAAAAAAATTCATTTTATTCTGAATTACATCACTACAGTGAACTTATAATTCAACGGTTAAGTTGAAGTGAAGCCTCTATTTGAAGAATAGTAAATCAGAATTCCAAACACTCGCACCCACAGCAGTTGGACCAGCATACTGCAGTGTAAGGGAAGGGAGATAATCCGTCTCATAACTGCATTGTATTCTGCCTATCATCGGCTGTCCAGGAAGTCCATCTAGAAATTTTAATACACTAATCTCAAATTACTGACAGGATAAAGCATTAGTCTGAACTAGGTAAAGATTATTTCAGCCACTGGTTGTTTGCCGTCTGTCGTTATGACGACAACTTCAAGTCTTCACTGCGGCAGAACCAAAATATTCCTGTCTCCACGCAAACCTGGATTTTCTCTTTTCATAACTGAGATAATAATAGATGAATTTAGAAATCATAGAAGTATTGGAGAGATGCTAAAAAAAAAGAAAAAAGAAGATTCCTGCAAGGTGAGTTTACAGGAATCCAAAAGGATTCTGGTATAATTTGACGAAAAATGAACCTTGATGATGCAATACTTCACGAACACGTACTTTACTAAAACGGGTGAATTCTTCTAACTCCAGTGTTCTATCATTGTTTTTGTCATTCCAGGGCCCCTTGCAGCAATGTTGAGAGAGCTGGTGCTCGCACGACTGGGGCGCTATGGTCACGAGGCAACTGTGGAGGAAGCGAGAAAAAGATTCACAAAACACTACGATGGTTCGACTGTGTTGAGTGCAGATTTACGTTCACCGGTCTGTTTTATTTCTTTACCTGGATCTTTCTTTTGACATAAAATGCAAGTATATTTGCATATAAATCCAGTAAGCCCATATTGAGGTTGAAGTACATTGTGAATTGACATGATTGATGGTGTTTAGGACCTTCTGTGGTTTTGATGGTAGTTGCTGGCATGGTCTGACTGGTTGTATTGGTATTGAAAGTTTATTTTTAATGTTCATATTGAAAGTTAAATTATTTTTCAGGTGTACTCGACATGTCTGTCTCATGCTGATGAAGAAACATTCAAGAAATTCCTTGAAGTAAGTTCCATCAAAGAGACTAAAATCCAACTAGCATTCTCTTGTCTCAAGTCTATGGTGCCTGCAATGGACTCTGGGGTGGTGATATCTAGTTTAATTATCTACTTTGTTGACTTCTCCCAATGCCCCAACCGAGTCTTCTAGAAATTTGATTCCATTGCCTATTCAGAATCGATCACAATCTCTCAAAATCAAGTTTTCCCAGAGCTCAAGAACTTATGGTGTCCTAAATGAATAATGTTTACCATTTATGTAAAAAGCAAATTTGAATAAAGTAGTTTAGCAAACGAACATTTCTGTCTGATATGAGACCAGACATGGTTTGAGTCTCACATACAGTACCTTTGGTGACAGAAACCTGGTAGGAGTTTTTTTGTTTTTTTTTAAAGCAGAGATGATCAGCCAATATAACTATTTTGCCTATTAAGTCCTGAAGAGGCCTACAGGAATGAGATCAGTCTTTTTATTAGCAAATATCGAGTCTGTTAAAACTGGTATTCTCTTTCTCTTGTCCTCTGTTTTCTGATTTAATTTTTTTCTCTGACAGCTTTTTGACAAGGCAGATTCTCAGGAAGAGAAGGATCGCATTCAGAGGTCATTGGGCTGTATCTCGGATGAGAAACTGATGCAGAGAGTTCTCGAGTTCGCTTTGTCGGTAAGATCACCCTTCATTTTTATTCACTCGACTGAATAACATAAATCTCTATGCTGTTTTTGAAAAAAGAAAATAAATATTTTTTCACACAACTTGAACAGTCATCCTTCAACAATACAACTTGCTGGCACAATCTTTGAAATGGTAGCAAGGTTTGAATGGACTGGAGACATAATTTGAAATCAAGTGGATGTAGGACTGATTCCTATACGTAAATTCATTACGTTATTCCCATACATCATACATACTATGCTAATGAGGATAAAAGATTCCTTACTGGAATGAAATGCTCAATCATCACAAATTAAGACACACAGTAGATGATTGGGACCTGTCTGAAACTATTGAGAAATGGAGTTCAGGTCGTTAAGTGAATGTTGATTATATGGCTGTGGAGTTATCTGACATGAAATACAGAAGCTTAGCATTTTTGGACAGATGGAATCTGTTCTTTCGATTGATGATATCTGGTTGGCTGGCTGCTTGGAGTCTACATTCAGTTTTCATGTTAAAGTTTTGTGATCAGAAAAGACACTCCATCCTCGCTAAAACCAGTCCACTTGGACGCTGTATCGCGATCAACGACAACACAGCGGTAGATGTCGGCCAATCAGCAAAAACAACATCCTGCACATATTGACCAATCAGATCACTTGTTTACCGCGACCATAGCGACCGTGACAACAGATTTGAAAACACCATAGCTTGTGCGATACCCGGTGGCAGATGAACACGCACATTTTCAACAACCATGAACATTAATAAATATAAAGGAAACATAGTTTAAAACAAATCCTATTCGATGAGAAAATAAACCCATTCATCTACCATCAAACATCTAACAAGCTAGGCAAATGTAGGAAACACTGAAACTTTAAAGGTGATCTGCGATATCAGTGTATCCGACCTAACCTTCCCACTGAAGGACTTGAATTGGGTGAAATAACGCACAGATTTCTGTAAAATTTCACTGATCTATCCATTAATATTTTATTTTTATGCATGCTTGGGTTAAATATTTTACATTTTACAATAGTTTAGCAGCGAAAGTAAAACCCTAACATATTTTACCATCAGCGCAGTTATTCTAGGTCACGTAACTGGAATGTGGGCGGAGCCGTAGAAGGCGGTCTGCTATGCAAGATGGTCAAGGGTTCGCCTTTGGCTCACAAATAGAAACCTTGACGTTGTGAAGATGCAGACACTCTTGCTTTTGATGTTAAGGTTTAGACATGCATGCTCAGACTAATCCACTTTCTCATGCACTTGTCCATCTCTCCATTTTGTTCAATTGAACCTCTGTTAACAAAAATGTAACTGTTCTTCATTTCTAAAAGGAAAAAGTGCGATCACAGGACACTGTGTTTGTTATAGCGGGGGTGACTGGAAGTAAGAGGGGGAGAGAACTCACATGGGACTATGTGAGGAAGGAGTGGAAAGAGCTACATGGCAGATTCAAGGGGGGTTTCCTCTTGTCCCGATTAGTCAAGGTCAGTTACAGATATTCAAGTCTTCTAGTTTAGGCAAAAAAAAATAAAATAATTTTGTTACTTGTCCCATAGTGTGTAACTGTGATCGATGCACATCAGCATTGTTTCTGGAGCAAACTTGGAATTGTCTATAATGAACTGTTTATAATGTAATAATTAATGAAATTGTCTGTAGTGTAATTTTTGAATGAAACCATCAATAATGTAATCTCAAGTGTTGTTAAAGGCTGGTAGCCCTTGAGATAATGTTATAAAAGGATGTTAGCCATTGAGATAGTGTTGTAAAGGGAATGTTTTAGGGTCAGAGCATCACATATTATGATTTAACATATATCACTGTCCTAAATTGAAACAAAAAAATTCAAAACAAAAATGAACTGCATCACCATACTAATTTTTCTGAGGACCTTTGAACAGAAGCACAAGTCTTGATTTGTTGGAGTACGGTAATTCCCCTAATAATTCAATCACAGGAAGTTCACTTTTCAACTCTGTTATTCAAACACAGAGAAATAATAACATTCTCATTCTTCATTCAAATTGAAGAAAAGTCATGTAATGACAAAATGTGACACTTTATAGCTGGTGCCATGAAGAATATTGCCAGATATAAGCCATTTTTGTTGCACTTCCTGTGTTCGAATTATTAGGGGAATTACCGTACCTAGCTTGTTTCTCTTCAATAACCATCCAGAGACATCATTTTGTTTTTGCCTTTACTGTGGTTAATTCGGCACTAAATGGTAACAGAAAATTTAGAAATGAACTTTAATGGATTACTTGGTTTTTTATTACAAAGTTTTTAAGACATGTCATGGATTAAATTTTACCTGGTGCAAGGTTTAGGCCGTATCTTGCTTGTTTCCATGAGAATTTCAAGATTTTACAGTAGAATTTCCCTGTATTTTCTCACAGACAACAACAGAAGGTTTTGCTACAGAAGAAATGGCCAAAGAAATAGAGGTATGTGGACATTTAACACTGTCATTGATCCTCTTTAGGGTACCATCTCCGAATTGTGTCTAAATTCCGCTAGGGGCCATATCAACCCATGTATTTCAAGATCCTCATGTTCTTATTAACATCAGTCACAATTAAAGCATGACTGAGATACATCATACCCTAGATAACAACTTTACAGCGAATATCCTATGGATTAAGAATACTGATCAGTGATACAGATTTGATATATTTATAACATCATGATGTCTTACCGACATCATGGAACAATTTTGACTGCTTCTCTTTTGCAGGAAACTGGCCTATGTTTCTGTATACTATGATTTTTTTTTTTATTTGTTGCTTATGCTGTTATATGGAATATGAAATAGGTCTTTGGATTATGGACATGGAATGGACACTTGCAATTCTGAGGCACTTGGTTAGTGAATTCGAAATTTCGAAAAGAAATCCACTATTTTCATTGGCTTGTGGAGAAAATTTAAAGAACATCCAGCCAATGTTAGAGTGTCTGTAAAGGTTCATTGGGTACCATGTTCAACTGTGAGTGTACTGATCCTATATTCAACACTCAATTGTATACAATGAAGCCTGTGTATACTGACCATGCTTGGGACCAGATTATAATGTCATTCTTCACAGGGTTCTAGTTTATTTTGGTTTAAAAGACTTTAAATTTCAGTATTGGTACCATGGATAATGTCAGTATTTAGAGGTTGGTCAGTTTACCCAGGTGTCTGTATTCACAGTTTTCATTGTATTCATAGTTCAAGTATGTGTAGCCCCGTGGGGCTTACGGGATTGACCTGGGATGTCGTTGTGCACACCGCAGGTCATGGTAAGAATAGGCCTCAGCTCCTCCGACAGCTTGTCGTAAGAGGCGACTAACTGAGGCACCCGTGGGGTTCCCGGGTGTAAAAAGGAATAGGACCTCACCCGTGTTGTTCCCGGGTGTGAAAAGGAATAGGACCCAATGTCGTGATATGACTGAAATATAGTTGAAAGTGACGTTAAATCATATTCACTCACTCAAGTATGTGTATTCTTTGCAAACTGAGAGATTTTCACTGTCTGGGCCCATATGTTGACCGATTTAATCAATCGGTTGATCTTGTAAATGTTGCCATCCAACCAATCTATAAATGTTGATCAGTCAGATTCACAGACTCATTTGGCAACTCCCTTGGCCTTTTTGCTTGTTAAGGCTCCGATGAGCCTGAGTATAAGAAACTGACATGTATAATAAAGCCCCTGCAAATCAGAATGAGATGGCTCATCTTCAGATACAGATATCATCAGTTAAATTGTCCTGGTATGTACCATATTCTCTGTTGGGGGTAATAGGTGAATTACAACACATAAGGGAAGTGGGAAGAGGTGCCGACATACTGACAGAGCCACATGATTTTACAGTATAGTTGCCCAGTGCCTTATTTTCAGGTTTGCTCCATGTTAATATTTCATGACAAAGCCTATCTTGAATGACAAAAAAGCATACCATTGTAATGAGCATCTTTCAAACTAGTAGTTGGAACCCTTCTCCAGCATACAATGCGCACTACATACCAGAAAATAACAAAAACACATCATTGCATGTGTCGTGCATCATGAGAATTCTCAGCCTACCAGGCTCTTGTGGCCTACCAGGTATTCTCAAGGCTCCGCAGTCTACCAGGCTCTTATGGCGTATCACGTGGCCTACCAGGCTCTTATGGCCTACCAGGTATTCTCAAGGCTCCACAGCCTACGGGGCTCTTATGGCCGGGCTGGCCCTCCGGCTTACCGGTTATTGTCATAGAACCTTACCCTGTATCAATTGGGTCCATTATATTAACTCTGTATTCACATATTGATCAATGAAACAGTCTTGTGAAGCACTCATTGGACACCGAACAGGCACATACATGAAATATTTATAGAATTGAATCAGATAACAAACCAAAAACAAAATTTTTAAAAGGTTTTACAAATAATATTATCAAATACGTTCTCCGAGTTCGTGACACACACGAGAATCAATAGTATATCTCGTACTCCACCTTATAGATGTTCCACTACAAAAACATCTCCCCAAAATACAGCCTCTGTAAAAACAACTGCCATTAGTATATACACACCAAAGCTGTACTTATGACCACATATATTACTTTTAAATCACACCCCATACGCAAACAACGTAGACCTCCTGGTATCTTCATGCAGCGGAGAAAGAAATTTTCAATTAATTTGACCTCTCAAACATAGGAAATTATATTACACTTCGATTTGCATTCAGCGATGAAATAATGCCCATCAACAGGTGTATTGTCAACCTGTCGCCCCCTGCACAATGTATAGATTTGTGTGTCCGATATGTATGCATAGTATTACAGGGAGTTTGGTGGAAATACATGGGTTCTAATGCCAGAGAAAAAAGCGGATTTCACAGGGGGTCCTCCTCTCTTGTAGGAAACCATATTGCTTTTATTATTTTGATGTATTTGATGAACAACCACATGAATTGTACTAACTGCATTGAGTGATATGATAGCTAAGATTGGATATGCTTTATTGGAATGAATGCTACATTATGAGTTATCTAGGTTTGAGGAAGGGTTGATCAGGTTTTGTGACCTGCCTGTGAAATTTCAACCCTGAGCCGCGAAAGTCAAGCTGAATCTTTGCGATCTGTAGCAGGTGAATTTCCGTAGCCTCATTTTGATCGGTAGTCAAGGGCAACCGGTTAAAAACTATATCAAACCCGTGTATGAATTATTTCAAACCCATTTGTCGTGATATGGCTGTTTCAAGCCGTGTAATCGACAATTGAGCGTATGAATTGATACGGGGTTCGGTGACAAGTAACATTCATATGAGATAGGTTTTTTGATTATTGATGCAGAAATTCTTACATGGACGACGACTGAATATTGAATGTCGAATCTGATGTTTGCTATCCTACGTTTAAAACCTCCGTGAAAAGTTTCCCTGTGTGGTGATCACATCTAAGTCACATTATCAAACAATTGAGTGGTGTCGTGATAATCTTATTTCCAGTGAATCCCTCCTTTCATGTTTGATTTAGGCTTGTAGCTTATCTTTGAAAGTGACCTAACGTTAAACTGCAAAGGATAAGTCATGCTCCGATATCACTGAATGCTGGATCTTGATTGTTCTAACAGATGTGAATTTATTGTTTTATGGTTATTCATTGTTTCAGGCATTTTTCGAAGAACACCCGGCACCAGCTGCTGAGAGAACCGTACAGCAATCCTGTGAAAATATCCGTTTGAATGCAAGCTGGATGGAGCGGGATGCAGCTAAAGTTAAAGAGTTCCTGATAGGGCAATAACTCTTTACTCATCAGACTTACAGGACTATCCATCAACAGTGGTGTTAATTAACTAAACCGCTAATTTACCTGAATGTATCATGCACCTTTTTAAATAATTTGATTCAAATTATTATTTGTAAAGTTTGAAAATCAAATTAAGTAGTATTCTGGGATTTCTTTCTTGTGAGTTTTAGAGAAAATCTGTTGTTGTATTGTATTAACCAGTTTGCCTAGCAATTATATAGTCTGCAATTCAATGTTGTCAAATAAATTCAAATAGCAGTCTTGGGATTATAGCCACATCATGTAGTGATGATTATTATTATCATAGTGCTTAGGAAAATCCATGTGCTATGTCGACTTGAGTGTTGCCATTTTCATAACCGTTCAACATTTGCCCAAAACGTGTTTTTCCCCCAAAGTGTTGTCAAGAATTTGTGTAGTATCTGTATTCACTCTCTCCACTTTAACACTGTGCCATTTGAATATCTCGGGGAGTACATGTCCCTAAATCGCAAAAGCTAGAAAGTGCTAAATTTGGTGTTGTAAATGTTGTTCTCGGGGAATTCTCCTCCATTACATTTGAAACAAATAGCTATTTTTTGATGTAAAATAATCTTTATGCTCATACTTCATGGTGTATCTGTGTATCATTCAGTTTCATGTTGAAAGATTCACTAATACCCCTTAAAATTCATATACACAGCAAATAGTTCAAAACTTGTTCTCTGATTCTCCAAATTGAGTTCATGTTCTCATCTTGGTATAAAACTTTTAAACAGCTGCAAAACATTCGTGATAGAAATTTATGAAAGAAAATGGATTAGGTACCCGAAAATGATTTAGAGCAGATCAGTTTCATGATGGATAACTCAGTTTGTTGACAACAATCTGGAGTCTTTAATTCTATATCAATTTATACCAGCTTCAATCGATCACCTTCATGGCTCTTTTCAATCTCATTTGAATAAAAGCTATTTGTATGCTGATTTGTTCTTTGTTATTAATTTCTATCATGTGATAATTACTGTTCCTCTGAATATGACCTCCTAGATTTGCATTACTCTTCTACTTGACACTGACGGTTGTTTGACCACTTCTCGATGCGGAATAATTGCAGACTACCAATATCCATGAAATTATGTCTGTTTTAACGGATTTTAGACACCATCAGTCTTCCTAAATATTCGCAGAAGTTTTCAAGTACCAAGCTACATAAAAAAAGTTATAAAACTGGACTTCTACCATGCTGATCAACTCCATCTACAAGGAGAGAATCGACCAAGATTGAATACAATGAATGCATGAATTGCTATGCCGATGGTTTAACTGGGGGGAGATCTAACATATCTGCAGATTTGCAGACTACAATTTGATTTGTATGAATTCACGATTCTGCCTTTTGGCCAATGTAACTGACTTCTCAGTCATTGCCAATGTGCATCTTCCTTGGAAGAACCTATGCTATTTTTTCTATTCTTCTAGTCTATTCTTCAATTATCACTTTAAAAAAACTGAGTCAACCTAAGAAATGATTAGGCTGTCAACTTGATCTGAGACGATGGAGGTAGGACTACTACTCACTATCGAAACGGGGGTTGGAATTGCATTTACAACATTTTGGTTTGTATGAATTCATCAGTATACCTTTTGGTTCGATAAAAATACATGTCAGTGATGCGGGTTTTAATTTATGTTCGAAACAATCGTGATTGTCTTGCGGCATCTTGCTTTTGTTTACATAAATGCTGTTGCCAAACCTCCCTATGAATAGGTTTTATGATGTATGCCTTATGGGTGATGACTGGTTACTGAATATCCGATCTAATGCTCCTATTTATCGTTCAAAGAGTAATGGACGCCTGCACTGTGGGCGGCCTAATTAACCATAACCTGTAATTTGCCAATTTCAAAATATGGGGCTCATTCAGAATCTTATGTTGAAATGATTGGTCAAACCAAATATAGTAGACCTGCTTAAAAAAAGTGGAACATCCCATTGTCTAATGAAATCGGCAGAGACCATGTACTGTCCACAAGGATGTGGAAACTAGGTTTGTTGGACAAACCCTACTTCATCACTCCTCTGTTTTTTTGTTACATAAATTCCATTTCATTCATGCTTAGATTTTGTTGCTGAAACTTTTATGAATAAGGAATTTTGATTACATTCCTTATGGATGAAAACTTATGGACAGTGCTGTTTGGGCGGCAATGGTATGCCCACGCCAAAAATTTGAACATTCCAGTGTCGAATATGGGACTGCACAGGGTCGACATGGATATGTTTCTCTATCACTACAGTTTTCACTGGGATTGGATATGTTTGCCTTCTATTCCCGAAAGAATGAAATATGTTGGCGTGCTCGAGTAATTAGTTTTGGTGGGCGTGGAGGGCCTGGGTTACTCCCTTCATCGAAATTCATTTTTTTTTGTAGTTTTGGTTAGGGCTAGGGTTTTGTTAGGGTATGTTTGTTTGGGTCATCGTCGCGGTGTGACCAATAAGGTTAGGTGCGACGTTAAACTTAAAACAACCAACCAACCATCATCGATTGGTTACGTTTACAACATTCTGGGTTAATATACTACCACCAAAAATCAGTAAAGTATGTCCAGATATAGCGTATTTTCGGTTGTATCGTCCAGTGAACATAATCGAAACATCTCAAGATCGGCTTTTCTTGAAGCTCAACTACTTACAGGACTGGACATTATTAATTTACCTCGAATCCTGAATGATCCAGAGGTACGCAATGCTGTACCAAACTATTTTAAGTTCACAGAACCTCATTGCATTTCATATAAGTATACTAAATCTATAGCCACCAAAATATTCAATTACTCTAATGCTGTCAAGGAGTTTGACTGGAACTTATACACGGCAAGGGGCTATAGTTGTGATTGTGAATCGTCGAACTTTATCTATACACCATGCAAACAGGTGATTGGTGACCTTGATGTGGTGAGTGATAAGGACCTGAAATTACTCCTGATGAAAGAGCCGAGAAGAATAAATCTGAAGGCTGACCAGAAGATAGTCCTCTCTGCATTGGAACAGTACGTTATTGATTGGTCGAAGCGAGAAAAGTTGAACCTACAGTACTCGCTGATTGGCTGGACCGCCCCAAAAGCAAGGCCGTTGAAACAATCTGCCATATTGACAGAAGTACTCTTCCCCAAGCAAAACAAGTACTGAGAAACCTCAATTCGCAAGAAGTTCTTGCAAATCTCCAGAGTAAATTCGTCATTGTCCCAGCAGACAAAGCTCCAACTAATATAATATTCATATGCAAATATTACTATTACCAGGTGCTGGTTAAAGAATTGAGTGTAGACCTATCATCATCAAATACGTCGACTTACTCGCAAACTTCAGTTACTCTGGAAGATTTATTTAACAATCACAAAACGTTTCTCAGAGAAAGAGGTATTTGTCTTCCAACCAATCATAACGACATACCAAAAGTATACTGGACTCCCAAAATGCATAAATCACCATACAAAGCTAGATTCATAGCTGGTTCTAGAAGCTGCACCACCAAGCTTCTTTCAACCCTATTGACGAGGGCCCTTCAGGAGGTAAAAGCATTTTGGGAAAGGTATTGCGCCACTATTTCTAAAAACTCTGGCGTTGAATGTATGTGGATATTAAAAAACTCAAAATGTCTCACGGAGGAACTTTATGCTAAAGGTCACATACCGTGCAGACATGTATCCACATGGGATTTCTCGACTCTCTATACTACAATCCCTCACCAGGCCTTATTGACCGTCTAAGTTCATTAATAGTATCTGTGTTCAAAAAAACTGATCGTAGATATATTAATGTCGGAAGCCATAAAGCATTCTTTAGCTCTACTACATACAAAAGATATCATTCATGGGATGTTTCTTTGTTTATAGAGTTGCTTGAATTTCTCATTAAAAATATCTATGTGAAATTTGGCAACACAATAAATCAACAGCATATAGGTATTCCAATAGGTACTAATTGCGCACCCCTGTTGGCTGACCTGTATCTGTTCTCTTATGAATATGACTATATGCAGGCGCTTTCAAAAACCAATCCATTCAAAGCCCGTTCCTTCTCATTTACCAAACGCTATATAGACGATCTTCTCGCTGTGAATAATCGCTATATAAATAACGCAGTGAAGGATATATATCCACCTTCACTAGATTTGAAGGAAACTACAGATAGCCCTACAGGCACATCATATTTAGATCTATATCTCTACAAAAATGAAGCGGGCATTCTCTCTCGTCGACTTTATGACAAAAGAGATGATTACAATTTCGACATCGTAAACTATCCCTTTCTGGACAGTAATATTCCAGTGGGACCTGCATATGGCGTATACATATCTCGCCTAGTAGCATTTGCTAGATCCTGTGTTAATTGTGACGATTTCAATCAACGTCACAAAACATTGTTGCAGAAACTTATAAAACAGGGCTATTCCTCCAAGCGCCTCCACTCAGTTTCTCAAATTTGGCGATACATATCGCATGCTGATAGCAAAATACGAACGTAGCGTGCAAGATCTATGGCGTTCCGTTTCGTAACTTGTGTCTAATTCCGCTTAACCCGGGGCTAGGGGCCGTATGAACCCATGTACTTCAAGATCCTCATGGTGCTCATATGAACAGTCACAATCAAAGCGTGACTGAAATACACCATTCTCTAGATAACGACTTTAGAACGATTATTATGGATTAAGAATACCGATCAGCGATACGGATTTTGTATATTTGGAACATCATGATGTCTTGTCGGCATCATTGAAAACTTGACCGCTTCTCTCTTGCAGGAAACTAGCCTATGTTTATGTATACTATGATTGTCTTTTTTGAATTTGGTGCTAATACTGTTATATGGATATGGAATAGGTCTTTCGATTATGGACGCGGATATTCTTTAATGGACGACGGCTGAATTATGAATGACGGACTAGACGCTTGTATTGTATTAATTCATCAGAGAGAGAGCGAGAGAATTAAGGTTTAACGTCGCTTTCAGCAATATGTCCGCCATATAGCGACGATCAAACAAAATTCGAAGTACTCAAGTTAGTCACTTAGTAATCCAACACATTAAAACATACAGGCATTAACGATTTGGCGTAAGACTCGCGAAATATAATTGACAAAGGATCTGCTGCAAGTTGTATTGTCAGTCTTTTATTCAGGATATTACCTTTTCAATGGGAGGTCTTACACCAAAGCCTTGCCCCGATTTCTCTCAAATAACCTAAGATACAGCTTGCCTTCAGGCCTTAGTATGATTTAATGTCGCTTTCAACTATTTTTCAGTGCTGTCCCGACGTTTGGATCCCCTCGGGTAGGGTCCTATTCCTTTTGACCTCTGAATGATTTTTGACAGCGAGAATAAATTGGTCGTCAGCGGGATTCAAACCCACGGCTAAACGCGCAGATGCTCTACCGACTGAGCTGTGACGGCCCATCGGTATGATCAACCTTCTCTCATGGTGTTGCATTGAGTGCAACTGGCTTTATGATAGATAAATTGATATTTGGGATGGCCTATAGCCCGCCACTGAGCAAATATATACATATGAAATGATTTTTGAGAAAGAATAAATTGGTCGTCAGTGGGATTCGAATCCACAACCCGGCTAAATGCTTTACCTCCGGGAACCCCACGGGTGCCCCAGCAACAAGCTGTCTACTTAAAGCCCTTAATTTCTTACCAGGACCTGGGGTGTGCACAAGGACATCCCAGGTCAAATCCCCAGAATCCAACAGGGTCAGTTTGCCTTGGGTGTATGCAACCGGATTCATTTGTATCAGAGAGTACGCATTTGATGATTGGAACATAATGTGTAACAGGAAGTATGCTATGCTCTCGAAATATTAAGCTCGTTCAGAATCCAGTTGGAAATGATCGGTAAAAGCGAATCTGGTAGACCTGTTGAATGAATGTGAATCTCATATTATCAAGTGTGGGACTGCACAAGGGTATGGGCAGTCCACAGGGATGACACAGATATGGTTATTGAACAACTATTGTTGGGCATCCCTGCAGATAAGAGAAAGAGAGAGAATTTTATTAGCCTCTCGTTCAGCAATACTACCTCTAAAGAAAAAGATCACATCTAACAACTAAATTACATCAGCAATCAATTGTCGAACAATCCTTAATCAAATCTCTCATGAAACTTTCCTGTCCATGCTAGTGGTTTCCATGTTAACATTATAAACACCTCACAAATCAATCGTTGTCAAATAATTCCTGATGAGACTTTCTTTTTGGTGCCCTCGAATGCAACCACCATGTAAATATAGTTAGCAAAGCGGAACGCGAACTGAACCTCAAAGTCCCAAATAACTCTTTTATGTTTGCTAGATTCGGGGATGTAACAAAGTCTACCAGAGCGCCATCATTTAGAACAATATTCCGGGTTTTCGGCGACTTCTCAGCGATATGGTCTGAACATCTGAAGAATACTTTTCATAATCTCGGGAGGAGAGATTATCTTCGTTGAGCTAGTGTGACAAGGAGTCCGCAGAGGCTTTATTATGGTGTTCTATTTGGGCCAAGTTTGCGTCGCGTGGCGACTTTTAGAAACTCGCCACTCGCCACGCGCCGTGGACCTCTCCGGCGCGCGGCGTCTGGCGACTTTCTGCTATCTCTCAACCTGCAAAAACTCGCCAGTCGCCACCCGCCGTAAAACACGGCGAGTTTCGCTCTATCTCTTAACCTGGAAAAACTCGCCGCGCGCCACTCGCCGGACAAACCACGGCGCACGGCGACTGGCGACTGGAATTCTCAGGACTTTTTCTCAAGTGCGCATGCCCGAGGAGCATCAATTATGCAGTTGCAATATTATAAATCACAGTCGCGATCTCATCGAATTTGAGGAAGTAAAAAAAATATGGAAACTGTTGAAAGAAATACGTCCTTTACAGGTCTCATTTTGATGCGTGCGCAGCATATTTTGTGGCGGAGTGTGGCGGAACTGGGAGGTCACGGGAGGGTCACAGAGGTCAAGTGCAGTATAGTTCCGGCAGAAGGACCAAAAGCTACCTCCAATCCAGGAGAGTTCCAAATTTGCATATCACGTGATCCAGGTCAAAAATGTATTCCTCCGCGGTGATGCGGTCATGTTTGGCGGTGATTCGGTCGCGGGGAAAACCTTCCGCGGAGAAAAAGTAGTCCCTAGATAAAATGGTCCGATGGGGTCGAGTAAGGTATCAAAGTGAAGCTTATGTGAAGGGGCATCTGATGGACTGGGTGTGGGGTTGAAATATCGGCATTCTGCGCATGCGCGGTGGCCGAAGGGTATGAAAATAGCCTTTTTGGAGCTAGGGGAGCCCCTAGTGGACCGATGGGGTTGAGTGAGGTATCAAAGTGAAGCATTCATGAAGGGGCATCTAATGGACTGGGTGTGGGGTTGAAATAGCGGCATTCTGCGCATGCGCGGTGGCCCAAGGGTATGCAAATAGCCGTGTTGGAGCTAGGGGAGCCCTAATGGTCCAATGGGGTCGAGTGAGGTATCAAAGTGAAGCCTAGGTGAAGAGGCATTCAGGCAATGGGGTGGGTGCATGTAAAATTTTTCCTGAAAAAAAAAAACGGAAAACGGACTTTATCGAAAAACCTGGGAAAATGCCTATATGGGGTATGGGTGGTATATAGGTCGCCGGGCTTAACGGGGCTCGCCTGTCAATAGAGTTATCTCCCCCTAGTTCCAGGGTGGGTGTATGTAAAAAATTCCTGAAAAAATACGGAATACGGACTTTATTCTAAATTACGGGAAAATGCCTATATGGGGTATGGGAGATATAGGACCATCCTGGGAAACCTACTTCTCCACATTTGCGGTATAGGTTGTGGGGTCTCGTTTTCTTAGTCTCGTCAAAGCAAACATGATAAGAAGTGTCCCGGAGCGAAACGGTGAAATTTTTGAAAAAAGTCACCGAGCCTCATATAGTCCCATACTAGGGTATAGGACCGATGTTTGTCCCCCCTGGGAAACGTACTTCTATACATTTGCGGTAGGGTTGTGGGGTCTCGTTTTACTCGTCTCGTCATGTAGAACATGATAGGAAGTGTTCCCGTGCGAATCGGTGAAATTTTTGAAAAAGTACGATATAGCCCCATATAGACATATATATATAAATATATATTCCCATACTGGGGTATAGGACCGATGTTTGTCCCCCTGGGAAACCCACTTCTCGACATTTGCGGTAGGGTTGTTTTTCACGTCTCGACATTTAGAACACGATGGGTAGGGTTGCGGAGCGAATTGGTGAAATTTTTGAAAAAAGTCACCAAGGCCTGGGTAGGCCCATAGGCCTATACTGCATGGCTATGGGTGTATAGGGCCATATGGGGCGGACATGTTGGAGTCTAGGTGAGTCCCTGGTGGTCCAATGGGATCGAGTGAGGTCTTATTTTGAAGCTCTCGTGCAGGAGCATCCGACTGGGCTAATGGTTCGTCCGTGTTCAATAGTCTGCGCATGCGCAGTCTGGCCGTAGTATAGAAAACAGGCATTTTGGGTGCTATGTAAGGGTGTGTTTGGGTTAGAGATGGGCTAATCACGGTTCGAATGGGTCGTGTGAGGTGTCAAAGTGAAGCTTGTGTGGGGTAGAGTCAGAATGGTGTGTTTTTGAATGCAAGTCGCGTCAATCTGCGCAGGCGCAGTTGGTTGTAGTAAGTAAAGTGGCCATTTTCGGGCAGTACATGAAGGTATTTGGGATCGAGATGGGCTATTCACGGTTCGAATGCGTCCTGGAAGGTGTCATCTTGTAGTTCTCGGGGTGTACATTCCGATTTGAGGGATGTTCGCGTCATCTGTGACGTCATCGGTGACGTCATCGGTACGAGTAGTAGCGAAAGTGGACATTTTCGGGCAGTACATGAAGGTATTTGGGATCGAGATGGGCTATTCACGGTTCGAATGCGTCCTGGAAGGTGTCATCTTGTAGTTCTCGGGGTGTACATTCCGATTTGAGGGATGTTCGCGTCATCTGTGACGTCATCGGTGACGTCATCGGTACGAGTAGTAGCGAAAGTGGACATTTTCGGGCAGTACATGAAGGTATTTGGGGTCGAGATGGGCTATTCACGGTTCGAATGCGTCCTGGAAGGTGTCATCTTGTAGTTCTCGGGGTGTACATTCCGATTTGAGGGATGTCCGCGTCATCTGTGACGTCATTGATGACGTCATCGGTACGAGTAGTAGCGAAAGTGGACATTTTGTGGGTGCGTGGGGGTGAGTTTGGTGTAGAGAGGGACTATCCTTAGTCCGAATGTGTCGTGTGAGGTGTCATTTTGTAGCTCTCGAGGTGTACATTCCGAGTTGAGGCATGTCCGAAGCATCTGTGACGTCATTGTTGACGTCATCAGTAGGAGTAGTAGCGAAAGTGGACATTTTGGGGCATTTTGGGTCGTTTGAAGAGTTGACCACATTCTTCGCATGGACGCTTGGATGGCCCATGAATTGAACGTTCATGGCGCTGTAAATGATCTGGGCGCTGAAACGACAGTGTAGGCCTACATATCGTACAGCTATACCGGGCGGTTCCATCGTGCTTGGTAGCCTCATGGCGGCGCAAGTCGTGCCGGCGAGTGAATGATTTCGAGCACGTAGTACAAGTGAACATCTTGGTGGTTGACAGAGTGTCTGATGAAACGGCCAGGCCGTTTCCTTTTTATAGCAAGCTAGCTGTTGATCTATTTTTAGCACAATCAGTTCTAAACTAGTGGAAAACCCCTATCACCTCTAGCCAAAAGGGCTAATATCGGTCCCCGGGCTTATTGGGATCTGCCTATCAAGTCAATGGGGTGATGTGAATAACAACAAGTTCAGCAATGTTCATACAGTTTATTATCCCCAATGTTACATCATACCCAGGCTGGGGGAGCCGCCCTGGGTATGTTTAGTATGTTCGCATTCGAAATATCAAACACCGTGTTTTATTATTCAACGCATCGTCACATCAGGCACAAGTGTTTACTGAGCTCAAGCCAACGATCAGCATGTAGACATAGAGAGTATGTACGGCATGTTGTGGTATTCATCAGTGCATGGGTGACGCATTCACCCGATGGGTTGATTGGTCGTCTTGGTCACGAAAAACGTAACATTGGTCACCCTCTTTACCACCCATTGTGTGCTGGGTCGTTGTTGTTGAGCCCATCTCAAGGCATCCAGTTGTTCCACTTGGTCCAGCATCATCTCTAGTGACCTCCGGTTAATGATGGTAAACGGTTGGTCGTACACTGGGTTGAAGGCACTGGAATAGAAATAGCGCAATTCACCCGTCATCTTATGGCATCAGATGTACCCAAATGCTACATTTAATGTGAAGGCCGTTGGTTGGTCATTGAAGATGGTTTCCACGTAGCTGCGTAGACGGGTGAGTTTGGTCAGTGGGAAATTGTAGATATCTTGAATAGGGCGATGACGGTGGAAACAGTGCCGTGTCATGGACCAATGGCGCCGAGAGATGTCACTCTCTGGATGATCTTCGGGTAAGAGATCGCTAGGAACATTTATGGGCTCGTCCAGAAAATGTTCGATGTATGACGAATGACTCGAAACCGTAACGGTGGGGTCCGGCCGGAAATCCAGGCTCTTCCCAACTGTAGGTATAGGCGGGCTCTCCGTCATCGCATCACCAGTGGCGTTCGTCTTTCCGGGCTTATCTTCAGTGGGTCTGACCTTCCGCGGCTCCTCTTCAGTAGGAAGTTGTCGCCAAAACCGTGGTGACGGACCATGGATCAAACGCTGATGCCGTTTTAACTGACTGTGTCGTTTGAAGAGTTGACCACAATCCTTACATTGTTCCGTCGCGTCCTCGTGGAATGAACGTTCGTGGCGCAGTAAAGCATCTTCCCGATTAAATGACCGTGCGCAGGTTATACAAGTACCACGATCATCGGGCGTGGATTAGGAGGTCTCGTGAAAAGTGTGAAAGCATCTAGACGAGTAAACTTCTTCTGGCAAGTTGTGCGATGAACATCTTGGTGGTTGACAGAGTGTCTGATGAAACGGCCAGGCCGCTTCCTTTTTATAGCACGCTAGCTGGTGATCTATTTTTAGCACACTCAGTTCAACTATCCCCAAGTCGAGAGCCGAGCCGTGACATCTTCGGTAACCTCCGTGTCTCTTTGGGCACCTCAAAGCCTGTGGAGCTCAGAGCTCGGAAGTGACATTTGCATATGACCTCTGCGAGGTCACAGGGCAGTGAAGGATGGTATTTGGTGTAGAGATGGACCATCCTTGGTCCGAATGCGTCATGGGAGGTGTCATATTGTAGCTCTCGGGGTGTAGACCCCAATTTTAGGGATAGCCACAGCATCTGTGACGTCACCAATGACGTCATCAGTACGAGTAGTAGCGAAAGTGGGCATTTTTTAGCAGTGAAGGAGTATACACTATGTACAAATACATAGAGCTCCGAAGCGCCGAGTTCCAAGAGCATCCGAAATGCGGACGTACATCCAGCAACGAGACTCCTTTACTTTCTTTTACCCGAAACGGAAAGTCCTGGCCGATGGTGTGAGCACTACTTACTTGGATGTCGAACACACTATATAACTGTTGATACACGAGTTAAAAACTGTAAACAGTCAGGATGGCCGAGTGGTCTAAGGCGCCGGTATTAAGTGCTGGTCGGCGAAGAGCTGGCGTAGGTTCGAATCCTACTCCTGACAGAATTTTTTTTTTTTTGTACCTTATACATACCACTACTATTCTATTTGTACATACCACCTGTATTCTATTTGTACATAGTGTATACTCCTTCACTGCTAAAAATGCCCATTTTCGCTACTACTCGTACTGATGACGTCACCAATGACGTCACAGATGCTGTGGCTATCCCTAAAATTGGGGTCTACACCCCGAGAGCTACAACATGACACCTCCCATGACGCATTCGGACCAAGGATGGTCCATCTCTACACCAAATACCATCCTTCATTGCCCTGTGACCTCGCAGAGGTCATATGCAAATGTCACTTCCGAGCTCTGAGCTCCACAGGCTTTGAGGTGCCCAAAGAGACACGGAGGTTACCGAAGATGTCACGGCTCGGCTCTCGACTTGGGGATAGTTGAACTGAGTGTGCTAAAAATAGATCACCAGCTAGCGTGCTATAAAAGGGAAGCGGCCTGGCCGTTTCATCAGACACTCTGTCAACCACCAAGATGTTCACTTGCACAACTTGCCAGAAGAAGTTTACTCGTCTAGATAGTTTACGACGCCACGAGACCTCCACCCACAACGATGGACTGTATACTTGTATAACCTGCGCACGGTCATTTAATCGGGAAGATGCTTTACTGCGCCACGAACGTTCATTCCACGAGGACGCGACGGAACAATGTAAGGATTGTGGTCAACTCTTCAAACGACACAGTCAGTTAAAACGGCATCAGCGTTTGATCCATGGTCCGTCACCACGGTTTTGGCGACAACTTCCTACTGAAGAGGAGCCGCGGAAGGTCAGACCCACTGAAGATAAGCCCGGGAAGACGAACGCCACTGGTGATGCGATGACGGAGAGCCCGCCTATACCTACAGTTGGGAAGAGCCTGGATTTCCGGCCGGACCCCACCGTTACGGTTTCGAGTCATACGTCATACATCGAACATTTTCTGGACGAGCCCATAAATGTTCCTAGCGATCTCTTACCCGAAGATCATACAGAGAGTGACATCTCTCGGCGCCATTGGTCCATGACACGGCACTGTTTCCACCGTCATCGCCCTATTCAAGATATCTACAATTTCCCACTGACCAAACTCACCCGTCTACGCAGCTACGTGGAAACCATCTTCAATGACCAACCAACGGCCTTCACATTAAATGTAGCATTTGGGTACATCTTATGCCATAAGATGACGGGTGAATTGCGCTATTTCTATTCCAGTGCCTTCAACCCAGTGTACGACCAACCGTTTACCATCATTAACCGGAGGTCACTAGAGATGATGCTGGACCAAGTGGAACAACTGGATGCCTTGAGATGGGCTCAACAACAACGACCCAGCACACAATGGGTGGTAAAGAGGGTGACCAATGTTACGTTTTTCGTGACCAAGACGACCAATCAACCCATCGGGTGAATGCGTCACCCATGCACTGATGAATACCACAACATGCCGTACATACTCTCTATGTCTACATGGTGATCGTTGACTTGAGCTCGTTAAACACTTGTGCCTGATGTGACGATGCGTTGAATAATAAAACACGGTGTTTGATATTTCGAATGCGAACATACTAAACATACCCAGGGCGGCTCCCCCAGCCTGGGTATGATGTAACATTGGGGATAATAAACTGTATGAACATTGCTGAACTTGTTGTTATTCACATCACCCCATTGACTTGATAGGCAGATCCCAATAAGCCCGGGGACCGATATTAGCCCTTTTGGCTAGAGGTGATAGGGGTTTTCCACTAGTTTAGAACTGATTGTGCTAAAAATAGATCAACAGCTAGCTTGCTATAAAAAGGAAACGGCCTGGCCGTTTCATCAGACACTCTGTCAACCACCAAGATGTTCACTTGTACTACGTGCTCGAAATCATTCACTCGCCGGCACGACTTGCGCCGCCATGAGGCTACCAAGCACGATGGAACCGCCCGGTATAGCTGTACGATATGTAGGCCTACACTGTCGTTTCAGCGCCCAGATCATTTACAGCGCCATGAACGTTCAATTCATGGGCCATCCAAGCGTCCATGCGAAGAATGTGGTCAACTCTTCAAACGACCCAGTCAGTTAAAACGGCATGAGCGTTTGATTCATGGTGCATCACCACGGCATGAGGACAACTTTCCACTAAAGAGGTACCCAGGAGGGACAGATCCACTGAAGATGAACCCGGGGAGGAGAATGCCACTGGTGATGCGATCACGGAGAGCCCGCCTATACCCACAGCTCAGAAGAGCCTAGATATCCAGCCGGTCCCTAGCATCACTGCTTCCAGTCATACGCCTGACAACAACGAACATTTTCTGGAAGATGCGGTGGATGTTCCCAGCGATCTCTTACCCGAAGATCATCCAGTGAGTGAGATGTATCGACGCCATTGGTCCATGATCCGACACTGCTTCCACCGTCATCGCCCTATATTGGACTTGTACAATTTCCGACTGACCGACCTCGCCCGTCTACGCAGCTACGTGGAAGCCATCTTCAATGACCAACCTACGTCCTTCACATTAAATGTAGCATTTGGGTACATCTTATGGCATAAGATGACGCGTGAATTGTGCTATTTCTATTCCAGTGCCATCAACCCAGTGTACGACCATCCTTTCACAATCACCAATCGGGCGTCGCCAGAGACGATGCTGGCCCAACTGGACACTGTGGATCCCTTGGAATGGGCCTATGAACAGCGTCCCAACACCAAGTGGATAGTGGAGAGGGTCACCAATGTTACGTTCTTCGTGGTTAAACTGACCCACCACCCCCATCGGATGAAAGTATTCACTCATGCACTGATAGATACTCAGAATGCGCAAACAACTATCTGAGGATATGTTTCCTCAACGGTATCCTGGCCTGTCCGATGACGATTAGAACAAACGGTTCAGAGCGAACATGGCCGAAGATAGAACTTTCTGAAATGGCGACTTCTGATTGGACAAGAGTAGCCGAGAATACATCTAACGGACAGGAACGAATATGACAGATGCAAATGGTGGCCTCTGATTGGACAAGAATATTCTTGAATTGTAAATATACCCAACGCGGCTCCCCCAACGTGGGTATGATGTAACATTGGGGAGAATAAACTATATGAAAAAAAACTTCTTGTTGTTGTTGTTCTCTCATGTGTGATCATTGTTGTTGTTGCTGTTGTTGTTCTCTGTCCGGTATTTATCATGGTGTTATGTTAGAGTGTTAAGGTGTAACGACGGGCGTCACTGCATTTCGAAGAATTAGTGACAATTCCATGGAATATCAGAGCTTCTGAGCTATTTCACCTGGGCGTTGAAGCATTAAGAATGGCGTTGGTGATCGTTGCTACAAGATGACACCTCACACGACGCATTCGGACCAAGGATGGTCCATCTCTACACCAAATACCATACTTCACTGCCCCAAAATGCCCACTTTCGCTACTACTCCTACTGATGACGTCACCAATGACGTCACAGATGCTGCGGACAGCCCTGAAATCGAGGTCTGCACGCCGAAAACTACAAGATGACACCCCACACGACGCATTCGGACTAAGGATGAAGCATCTCTACTCCGAATAGCTTCCTTCACTGCCCCAAAATGTCCACTTTCGCTACTACTCCTACTGATGACGTCAACAATGACGTCACAGATGCTTCGGACATGCCTCAACTCGGAATGTACACCTCGAGAGCTACAAAATGACACCTCACACGACACATTCGGACTAAGGATAGTCCCTCTCTACACCAAACTCACCCCCACGCACCCACAAAATGTCCACTTTCGCTACTACTCGTACCGATGACGTCATCAATGACGTCACAGATGACGCGGACATCCTCAAATCGGAATGTACACCCCGAGAACTACAAGATGACACCTTCCAGGACGCATTCGAACCGTGAATAGCCCATCTCGACCCCAAATACCTTCATGTACTGCCCGAAAATGTCCACTTTCGCTACTACTCGTACCGATGACGTCACCGATGACGTCACAGATGACGCGAACATCCCTCAAATCGGAATGTACACCCCGAGAACTACAAGATGACACCTTCCAGGACGCATTCTGAACCGTGAATAGCCCATCTCGACCAAATACCTTCATGTACTGCCCGAAAATGTCCACTTTCGCTACTACTCGTACCGATGACGTCACCGATGACGTCACAGATGACGCGAACATCCCTCAAATCGGAATGTACACCCCGAGAACTACAAGATGACACCTTCCAGGACGCATTCGAACCGTGAATAGCCCATCTCGATCCCAAATACCTTCATGTACTGCCCGAAAATGTCCACTTTCGCTACTACTCGTACCGATGACGTCACCGATGACGTCACAGATGACGCGAACATCCTCAAATCGGAATGTACACCCCGAGAACTACAAGATGACACCTTCCAGGACGCATTCGAACCGTGAATAGCCCATCTCGATCCCAAATACCTTCATGTACTGCCCGAAAATGGTCACTTTACTTACTACAACCAACTGCGCCTGCGCAGATTGACGCGACTTGCATTCAAAAACACGCCATTCTGACCTTACCCCACACAAGCTTCACTTTGACACCCTCCACGACCCATTCGGACCCATAGCGGTCCATCTCTACCCCAAACACCTTCATGTACTGCCCCAAAATGGCCACTTTACTTAATACAACCAACTGCGCATGCGCAGATTGACGCGACTTGCATTCAAAAACACACCATTCTGACTCTACCCCACACAAGCTTCACTTTGACACCTCACACGACCCATTCGAACCGTGATTAGCCCATCTCTAACCCAAACACACCCCTACATAGCACCCAAAATGCCTGTTTTCTATACTACGGCCAGACTGCGCATGCGCAGACTATTGAACACGGACGAACCATTAGCCCAGTCGGATGCTCCTGCACGAGAGCTTCAAAATAAGACCTCACTCAACCCCATTGGACCACCAGGGACTCACCTAGACTCCAACATGTCCACCCCGTATGGCCCTATACACCCATAGCCATGCAGTATAGGCCTATGGGCCTACCCAGGCCTTGGTGACTTTTTTCAAAAATTTCACCAATTCGCTCCGCAACCCTACCCATCGTGTTCTAAATGTCGAGACGTGAAAAACGAGACCCCACAACCCTACCGCAAATGTCGAGAAGTGGGTTTCCCAGGGGGACAAACATCGGTCCTTTTCCCCAGTGTGGGAATATATATTTATATATATATGTCTATATGGGGCTATATCGTACTTTTTCAAAAATTTCACCGATTCGCACGGGGACACTTCCTATCGTGTTCTACATGACGAGACGAGTAAAACGAGACCCCACAACCCTACCGCAAATGTATAGAAGTGCGTTTCCCAGGGGGGACAAACATCGGTCCTATACCCTAGTATGGGACTATATGAGGCTCGGTGACTTTTTTTCAAAAATTTCACCGTTTCGCTCCGGGACACTTCTTATCATGTTTGTTTTGACGAGACTAAGAAAACGAGACCCCACAACCTATACCGCAAATGTGGAGAAGTAGGTTTCCCAGGATGGTCCTATACCTTCCATACCCCATATAGGCATTTTCCCGTAATTTAGAATAAAGTCCGTATTCCGTATTTTTTCAGGAAAATTTTTACATACACCCACCCTGGAACTAGGGGGAGATACCTCTATTGACAGGCGAGCCCCGTTAAGCCCGGCGACCTATATACCACCCATACCCCATATAGGCATTTTCCCAGGTTTTTCGATAAAGTCCGTTTTCCGTTTTGTTTTTTTCAGGAAAAATTTTACATGCACCCACCCCATTGCCTGAATGCCTCTTCACCTAGGCTTCACTTTGATACCTCACTCGACCCCATTGGACCATTAGGGGCTCCCTAGCTCCAACACGGCTATTTGCATACCCTTGGGCCACCGCGCATGCGCAGAATGCCGCTATTTCAACCCCACACCCAGTCCATTAGATGCCCCTTCATGAATGCTTCACTTTGATACCTCACTCGACCCCATCGGTCCACTAGGGGCTCCCCTAGCTCCAAAAAGGCTATTTTCATACCCTTCGGCCACCGCGCATGCGCAGAATGCCGATATTTCAACCCCACACCCAGTCCATCAGATGCCCCTTCACATAAGCTTCACTTTGATACCTTACTCGACCCCATCGGACCATTTTATCTAGGGACTACTTTTTCTCCGCGGAAGGTTTTCCCCGCGACCGAATCACCGCCAAACATGACCGCATCACCGCGGAGGAATACATTTTTGACCTGGATCACGTGATATGCAAATTTGGAACTCTCCTGGATTGGAGGTAGCTTTTGGTCCTTCTGCCGGAACTATACTGCACTTGACCTCTGTGACCCTCCCGTGACCTCCCAGTTCCGCCACACTCCGCCACAAAATATGCTGCGCACGCATCAAAATGAGACCTGTAAAGGGTATACACTACTACTTACGTCTTTTCATCTTTAAAAATAGGGTCTTGATAGTTTGTAGGGTTTGTGATACAGGAAATATCAACCCAACAAAGAGCCGCTCTATGGATTAAAACAGCAATAAAGGATCTCTTATACAAAGATATCGCCCGTTTTTCACATAAAACTTACGAAGAGAGAAATTCAATCATCCAGAGAAAATGTTAGCATTTTTTCTTACTTTTTTAATCAATATGACGATGACGCTCTATTCGCTTTCTTAATATTTCATACAGCATATTAGTTGACGTTGCTTTTATCTTGTAAAACAAAATTCCCGCGTTGAGTGCTTTATTGTATCTTAAATAAAGAACAATTTCAAAACGATTCATTCTGAATTGAAAACGATATGCTGTTTTATAAATATATATAGGCACTTATATAAAAAAAAGATTAAAAAAACGATTGAAAATGTTGTCTTGGTGTCAACTTTTTAAAATATACCAGCAGATAATAACGAGAGTATGCAAGTTCTGCACAGAAACGGATAACGAGTATTTTAATAAAGAAATAATTGCACATTTGACAACATTAGATTGCCCTATTTGCGTATTGCATTAAAAAGAAACTTGTTTCAAAAAACAACTATATTAATTATTACAGATAGCTTACATCTTCAAAATTAGTCACATAGCATCAGATGTAGCTGGAGAGTTCATTCATTAGAAATTATGTATATTTATGCACGAGGAAGAGATTTAAAATTAAATTAAATGACAGCATGTTTCGAACAAAATATTCCGATAATTGATGCTCCCCGGGCATGCGCACTTGAGAAAAAGTCCTGAGAATTCCAGAAGTCAAAAGTCGCCAGTCGCCGCGCGCCGTGGTTTGTCCGGCGAGTGACGCGCGGCGAGTTTTTCCAGGTTAAGAGATAGAGCGAAACTCGCCGTGTTTTATGGCGCGTGGCGACTGGCGAGTTTTTGCAGGTTAAGAGATAGCAGAAAGTCGCCAGTCGCCACGCGCCGGAGATGTCCACGGCGCGTGGCGAGTGGCGAGTTTCACTACAGTCAAAAGTCGCCGCGCGCCGTTTTTTTGTCCGGCGAGTGGCGCGCGGCGAGTTTTTCCAGGTTAAGAGATAGAGCGAAACTCGCCGTGTTTTATGGCGCGTGGCGACTGGCGAGTTTTTGCAGGTTAAGAGATAGCAGAAAGTCGCCAGCCGCCGCGCGCCGGAGAGGTCCACGGCGAGTGGCGAGTGGCGAGTTTCTAAAAGTCGCCACGCGACGCAAACTTGGCCCAAATAGAACACCATAGTTTATAGTTAAGGGTCATAAATCTTTGAATAGCACTATTAGGCCGATCCTCTAAATGGACCGTGTCATTCATTTCCTCTCCACGAGAACACTGTACCTGTTGCCTCTGGGGGGCGAGGTGTCTACGCATGTTCAACCGTTCCACTAACTCACTTTCGTAAATAGTTTGCACCATTGTGCACAGTTGAACAGTCTACAATCCAGTATTCCTCACTTCGCCCTTCAACAGTCAACTCAAAATGTCTTACGGAAGAACTTGATGCTAAAGGTCACATACCGTACCGACATGTATCCACATGGGATTTCTCGACTCTCTATACTACAATCCCTCATCAGGACCTTATTGACCGTATAAGTTCATTAATAGTATCTGTGTTCAAGAAAACTTATCGCAGATATATATCTGGGATCATGTCGGAAGCAATAAAGCATTCTTTAGCTCGACTACATGCAAGAGATATCATTCATGGGATGTTTCTTTGTTTATAGAGTTGCTTGAATTTCTCATTAAAAATATCTATGTGAAATTTGGCAACACAATATATCAGCAGCATATAGGTATTCCAATGGGTACTAATTGTGCACCCCTGTTGGCTGACCTGTATCTGTTCTCTTATGAATATGACTATATGCAGGCGCTTTCAAAAACCGATCCATTCAAAGCCCGTTCCTTCTCATTCACCAAACGCTGTATAGACGATCTTCTCGCTGTGGATAATCGCTATATAAATGACGCAGTGAAGGATATATATCCACCTTCACTGGATTTGAAGGAAACTACAGATAGCCCTACAGGCACATCTTATTTAGATCTCTATCTCTATAAAAATGAAGCGGGCATTCTCTCTCGTCGACTTTATGACAATTTCGACATCGTAAACTATCCCGTTTTGGACAGTAATATTCCAGTGGGACCTGCATATGGCGTATACATATCTCGCTTAGGAGCATTTGCTAGATCCTGTGTTAAATGTGATGATTTTAACCAACGTCACAAAACATTGTTGCAGAAACTTATAAAACAGGGCTATTCCACCAAGCGCCTCCACTCAAAGTTTCTCAAATTTGGCGATACATATCGCATGCTGATAGCAAAATACGAACGTAGCGTGCAAGATCTATGGCGCTACGTTTCGTAACTTGTGTCTAATTCCGCTTAACCCGGGGCTAGGGGCCGTATGAACCCATGTACTTCAAGATCCTCATGGTACTCATATGAACAGTCACAATCAAAGCGTGACTGAGATACATCATTCTTTAGATGACGACTTTAGAACGATTATTATGGATTAAGAATACTGATCAGCGATACGGATTTTGTATATTTGGAACATCATGATGTCTTGTCGGCATCATTGAAAACTGTTGACCGCTTCTCTCTTGCAGGAAACAAGCTTATGTTTATGTATACTATGATTGTCTTTTTACCCCTCAGCCCATAGGGCTGTAGGGTCTTGTCGTTGCCATGTACGTACGTCCGTTCGGACGTCCGTCCGTCAACATTTTCTTGTCCGCTGAATATCTGCAGATCTATGAAGGCGGGCCTGACCAAACTTTGGTGAGAGCTTCCTGAATGTTGACTGATGAAGTGATTAGATTTCCAGATGGCTATGATGATTTCATGAATTTTAAATTATTTCTTTTATTTTGTTTATTGATGGCTTGGCTTTTTGCACTGTTATCTATGCCCATTGGGAGCCCTTGGTTGCATGTTTCATTTTGACTTTTGAAGGTTCCCTGATACAAGAAAGCCTGGGCCATTCAAGATTACCATTGGATGGAACTCCCCAATTCCCATATATTCTGAGAGCTTACATGATGCTACACTTGTTCAACCTATGCACTACCCTTGGGGGATTTCTCCACCCCTGGGGCACTAAATGTTAAAGTTTTGGACTTTTTCCTATTCACAGCTTCTCAGCCTGCAGTGTACATTGCTTTTTCACACACATGCTGAATCACCTAATTTTTTTTCCTTTTATAGTAATAACTAACAGGTTGGTGACATTATTTTATTTCCCAAGTACAAGAGAAAATAACCTAGCAGTATCGAACCCCTGTTAGGTTTGAATTTCATGTCGCCTTAAATGAAGGACAACATTTTTCTTCAATTTTGCTGCATCGATTTATCAGAAAGCTTTTGCACAAACCATATTTTATTTCAGAAGTATAATATGAAATAACTGGCAGGGGAATTCCTGCAGTATCGAACCCCTGTTAGTGTGAATTTCGCGTCGCCTTAAATGAAGGACAACATTTTTCTTCAATTTTGCTATTAAATCATTCTACTCCATATCATATGATTTATCTTAAAGCTTTTGCACAAAACATATTTATTTCAGAAGTGTAGTTTGAATTTCGCGTCACCTTAATGAAGGACAACATTTTTCTTCAATTTTGCTGTTAAATCATTCTATTTTACATCATATGATTTATCCTAAAACTTTTGCATGTACCATATTTGTGTCCACACATTTAACTGGTACAACATAATGCTTCAATTTTCGTCACCAAACATGTTACTGTACCTTGGAAATTATTTAAAACGAGTGATTAGGAGAGTGTCAATCAGTGTGTTTCTAAGCCATTAAACTTATCACACTTGTGCAATGCATAAATTGCCACTGATAAAGCTACACTTTCTTGCATGCTGTAATCCCAGCACACCACTCACGTGAAAACGAAGTCTATTATATCTATCACTTTCATTTTTTGTTTCATTTGAGTTTTGGGTGCCCATACGTTTTTCGGAATGCAACCCTGATCCTACTTGACTAAAAAAAAAACAGGCTGAGGGGTCCACGCACCTTTTAGGTGCTTGCCTGCAATTCATGTTTAATTTGGTGCTAATACTGTTATATGGAATATGAAATAGGTCTTTGGATTATGGACGCGGATATTCTCTAATGGACGACGGCTGGATTATGAATGACGGACTAGACGCTTGTAATTCAACCTTTTCACCTTCCAGACTTCTCATTTCCTTTACCTTTCATCGCAACAGAAGCATATGGTATTGGAGTTTTCTTCACAGTAACAGTGGACTCACTTACATTCGTAATATCACAAGATCGGTCTAAATCTTTTCCACACGATTGTCACACGCCACAGCAGGGCCATGCCACTCCTGACCTCTCTGACATAATACGGCTTCGCAAAGACCAGACGGATGTCCAAAAGAACTATCAGCACTTTGCAAAGCATCCACGTGACTCGCATCTGCCAACGAGAACACTTTCTTCATATCTCCCTCTCTAATAACGGTAGTAGTAGGGAAAGTGCATTTCGACTCTTTGGCTCGTCACTGCGCATGCGCAGAAAAAAAATGGGGCGGTTTGCGCAGGAGTGTTGTGAGCAGGTATGACGTCACTTCCGATCTGGGTGAATCGGGCGTGACCTTGGGTGCATGTATTCCTCCGCGGTGATGCGGTCTGGCGGTGATGCGGTCTGCCTCCGCGGACCGAAAGTAATCCCAAAACCGTGGGTTTTCGTGAGAATGTTCGGCAATCTGTAGGGACCGCTAGTGGACCGATTGGGTCGAGTGAGGTATCAATATGAAGCATACGTGAGGGAGTATCCAATGGGCTTGGTGTGACGTGGAACTGACGTCATTCTGCTCATGCGCAGTAGAGAAAGTGTATGAAAATAGACGTTTTGGGGTCTAGGTGGGCCACTAGTGAGCCGATGGGGTCGAGTGAGGTATCAATGCGAAGCAGTCGTGAGGGAGCATCCAGCTGGACTAGTGTATCGTTCGTTGTCAACATTCTGCGCATGCGCAGACAGGGAATTGTGGGAAAAGGGTGTGGAAATAGACGTGTTGGTGTCTAGGTGGACCACTAGTGGGCCGATAGGATCGAGTGAGGTATCAATGTGAAGTATTCGTGAGGGATCATCCACCTGGACTAGTGTGTCGTTCGTGTTCAACATGCTGCGCATGCGTAGACAGGGAATTGTGGGAAAAGGGTATGGAAGTAGACGTGTTGGGGTCTAGGTGAGTCCCTAATGATCCGATGGTGTCGTATGAGGTCTTATTTTGAAGCTCTCGTGAGGGAGCATCTGCCTGGACTAGTGTGTCGTTCGTTTTCAACATTCTGCGCATGCGCAGACAGGGGGTTTTGGAAAAAGGGTATGGAAATGGACGTTTTTTGTAAGATCTGTTGCATCTCTTCATCGAGGGTGTTTATGGTCTTCACCGTAGGTGGGACCAGGGTAGGGCGATTGCAGGTTTTGAAGGAACCGTGGTTCGACGAGGACCATTTTATTCGTGTGGTTCATTGTCGGCCGAAGAGTCCACCCAATACTGGACCCAACACGGAAGCGACCAACGGTGCTAAGATGGCCCCGAGAAAACCACCTTTCTGTAACACCTTTTTATTTTGTGTTTGAGAGACTCGCTTCTGGACTAGGGTTCGGAGACCTGGCTTGTGCTTGGTCAACTTGGTCTTCTGAGCCGGAGTCAGTGGTACGTTGCCTTTTAACAGGTTGTACCCGATCTCGCACAGACAGCGTACAAGGTCAGGGTCCGCACCGCGTACAATGGTTCGGACCAACTCGGGTAGGGCCGTCTTCAATACACGGAGCGTCGGAGCGTGCTTCCGTACTCGCGCAGACATCACAACTAATGCTAGAACCCACAACTCTGAAGATGTCCTTGAACGCCGCTATGAGATTCGCCCCCGTTTTCGTCCGGATGGGTACCACCCACGCATACTTCGACAGGATATCGATGCACGTCAAGATATACCGATTCCCATCGTTGTGTTTAGCAAAAGCGCTCATATCGACCAAATCCGCTTGCCACTGGGCATCTATTCCCCACGATGACCCGGTTCCGTAGAAAATGGCGACGGGCAGCTCGATGTAAGGTATAGGTGTCTTGTTTTCTTAACCAATCTTTGACATGGGCACGTTGTATCCCCTGGGGTTTGGCCGCTCGATAGATAGCCGTCAATGCACTATAGGCCGCCGGACTGTCGGGACTGTAGTATAAGTTATCCAACACCTCCTCCCAGCTCTTCATGGTGACAAATGATGATGGACCCTGGCTCTATCGTTTATTTATAACGGGTATATCTTGGGCCGGAGTTTCTTTCCGATTTTCTTCTTTGGCTTCTGCCAGCACATTGCCCATGGTAAATGACCAGTCCAACTCGTCTGATGGCCGCTTGATAAGCACTTGATCCACATCTGCCACGGCATCTTCCAATGCAGACCATAGAACAGGGTGAAGGGTAAAATGGACTGTACCCCCATCTAGCCGAGCCAATTGAGCAAAGAAGGGACCGCGTCGGATGTACACATCGTGACACAAGTGGATGAGGTCGCCATCCAGTTCACCAGACAACACCCGTTTGAATTTGGTTCAGCCCTCCCGGGACAGACGAATGTGAGCCGGGCACGGTTGTGTAGGGTCTGCATCACAGATGTCTCCCACCTTCTCCTTCATGATATCGACCTTATCCGCATAGACGTGCAGGAAGACCTCAGGGGTCAAGCTGAAAAACGCCCGTATTATATGCTCCGTCATGGTCAGTACGTGAATGGAACAACATTTGACTGTCTCTCGTATTTATAGGGAGAAAAAGTTTATGACGTGAGATCAAAGGATCGGATGGTCATGTCACTGGGCTGACTGAGTCTAGCCGGATAATCAATGGCATCATCGTCTGCCTCCGCTTCATTGCCAGGTTTGGTGATTTGTTCATTGGGTTCTGCCGCCGCTTCTTTCATAGCACGAGCCCACTCCAACTGAACAGCTGACCGCTCGTCCGGTGTAAACAGCTGGTCCACAATAGGCACCACTTTCTCGAAGGCTGTCCACAGATCGGGGTCTAGGGTGAAGCCTCGCGTAGGGTCTTGGTAACGGCCCAGGCGTGGAAAGAAGGGTCCACCGTGTACGTAGATGACATTGTCTATGTGGATGAGATTTCCGTCGAGCTCGCCGCTCAACACCCGTTTAAATTTGGTCCAGCCGTCACGGTGTAGCGTAACCTTATTCGATACGGTCTCAGCGCGCGACCAGCAAACCGCTCCACGGTCTTCCACGAGGGTGACTTTATCTTCATAGATGTGTAACCCCACCCGGGATGTAAGGGGAAGGATGACTCGTAGGACTGGTGACATGATTGACCCAATGACGAACGGTGAATGACACACTCTGACTGTCTCTCGTATTTATGGTCAGGTCCCTCGGTGACATGGTTGACCCAATGACGATCGGTGAATGACGCACACGCTGACTGACCCTCGTATATATCGGTTGCACAAACGCGCATCTGTGGAGGCTCTGAAGAGCCGTTCTTTTTCTGTCTTTGTCAATGCCACAGCGTCAGGGTCAATAGGGCAAAGACCATTACTAGGCCATCGAGCCGTCGCTGGTTCCGGCGTGAGCGCTCGTGATCCATATTCCGGGCATCAAGGATGGCTGTCATAGTCCAGTAGTGGTGAGTGATAGCACACCTCTCCATCAAGAATACAAGATACAAGAAGCTTTATTTAACGTCGGATAGTTATACACAGAACATAAGCCCTGAAGGGCTTTTCTTCCGACAAACAATTGTAAATAACAACAATAAATCTATACATAGATAAAAGAGAGCATTGTATGGTTTAAAAAGACATTGGTCAAGTGAGGTGCACAGCACCATATGGATATTAAAAGTTGCTTATGTTGGATTGTGTGTAAGATATAGAAGAAAAACGCATGTACTAAAATAAAATAAAATAAATAAAATAAGCGTAACTAAAGTGTACATATAAAGTGTAAGTGTTGAAATAAAGTAAAAATAAATGTATCGTTAAAAGTTGACAGGTACATAGATGGTAAGAGTGAAATCTGTGTAAGCATATTACAAAGATAAACATACAAACGAGAGGTAAAAAAGAAAGACCAAAAAAAAAAAAAAAAAAAGACCAAAAAAAATAAAAAATTAAAAAAAATAAATAAATAAAATTAAATAAATAAATGAATTTAAAAAGCAATTGAAAAGCACACAGCTTATATAAAATAGAAATCGCATGTTCCATGAGGTGCAACTACGTGCAGAGGGAACAGCTACAATCGATACCGTCCCAGGTGCGGACCAGTCTGCAGAACTGCTTATATGAGTCCGCCTGTCTGAATTCATTAGGCAGGCTGTTCCACACCCGGGTAGCTTCGTATCTAAACGACTTAAGTCCGTACTGAGTAGTACTAGCAAGGGGTACCTCCACCTTGTTCTGATTCCGAAGAAAGTATGCGGTATCTTTGCGCTTAACAAGAGTTTGTATATACAAAGGAGAAATATTGTTTAGAATTTTAAAAACTTCACAGGCCATAGCTTTCATTCTTTTGATATGTAAAAATGGGGTGTTTGCCTTTTGTAGTAAAATAGCTATGGACGAGCAGTTGTCATCAAATGTGAAGCGCAAGGCCCTCTCCTGTATTCTTTCCATTTTTCTGGTATTTTTCTGACTACAGAAGTGCCATGCAAGGGGACAGTAGTTGAAATTTGATAAAAGATTTGTATATTGTCATGCGTCCCATCTTAGTTAGGAGCTTACCTATTCTCTTTAAAACTCCCAACTGTCTTGAAGCTTTTCTACAGAGTTCGGACACATGCTTGTCAAATTTCAACATAAAATCTATGTTTATTCCTAAAGATTGACTGAACCCTCACACCTAATCTCTGTATTTCTTATACGAAAGGAATGAATAGCATCATGGGCCTTTTCCCCCAGGCTTATTGCTTGAAATTTAGCTGGGTTCGCTTGCATTTTGTTGTCTTCAAACGATTGGATCAGGCTAGAACTTTCATTTTGAATGATTTTTCTTATCTCATCCAAGTCTGAATGGGAATTAGACAGTGTGTTATCGTCTGCATAATTATATAGAGACGACTTCTTTAGAAAAGAGAAAATATCATTAATAAAAACATTGAAAAGTAAGGGACCGAGAATAGACCCCTGAGGAACCCCATTAATGATAGTACACCAGCTACTTGTGTTAGGGCCTAGCTTAACCTGCTGTTGTCTGTTACTTAAATAACTGTGGAGGAAACTAATTGCTCCTTCTGATAGACCATAAACCCTTAATTTACTGAGTAGGAGATCATGGGGCAGACAATCAAAAGCTTTGGATAGATCCATGAGCACAGCAGCAACAGATTTTTTACTGTCGAGTGCACTTTTCCAGTCTTCTAAAAGTCGTAGCATAGTGGTTTGGCAGCTGAAACCTTTTCTAAATGCCGCCAGGAAAGGGCTAAATATTTTTTCACAATGTTCAGAAAGTTGACTGCTGATGATGTTTTCGAAGATTTTAGAAACAGCAGGAAGAACACTAATAGGTCTATAATTTTCTTTGGAGAGGGGGTCCTTCTTTTTGAAGACTGGAATGACTTGAGCTAATTTAAGACGGTCAGGAAATTGATCGGTGCGGATTGAGAAATTAATAAGAAGAAGTGAAGAAGGCTTGGAATCAAATTGACCAGGATGTGGAAATTTTGTGTTAATGCTCAGGATACTGGGATGAGTAAATGCCAATCGTGTGCACTCTGTCGAGGACCGCTTCTGTGAACTCTTTCAGGATCTGGCGTCGCCCCTCGTTCTCGTCGCCATCTCCGTCGCATAGGGATGGGTGTTCGTCATGGCTCTGCAACCGTATGAATGGGGGTGTGGGATCCAGAGGGGCGTGTTTTATAGACCATGTCACACATGCGCACATATAGTAGCTCTACGGGTGTAGTCCGTGATACGTACTATTCTTATTGGTTAGTCCAAAAAAGAGAGCAACAACAACAAAGATTACAGGTCAATCCTTTTATTATGCGTGAATCGGGCATGACCTGGGTAGGAAAGATGATAGGAATACGATAGGATGATACTGACCTGTCTGTGGGGTTTTTCCCCCAGAATTTCGCTGAAGTCCGTGTCTTTCATCCGGGCACTTGACGTCCGTGCCTGCATCCGGGTATGTATGAGGTTCTTGAGGAGGCGACTGCATGTAGTGAGCTGTATGTGGGTTTTTTTTCGCTGACGTCCGTGTCTTTCATCTGGGCACTTCACGTCCGCGCCTGCATCCGGGTATGTATGAGGTTCTTGAGGAGGCGACTGCATGTAGTGAGCTGTCTGTGGGGTTGTTCTCGCTGACGTCCGTGTCTTTCAGCCGGGCACTTGACGTCCGCGCCTGCATCCGGGTACTTCTATGTAGATGTATAAAAGTGGGAATTTTTAGGGCATTGCTGCATTCATTGGCCTGCTTGACCTGACCAGCCTGAGCCTGCCTGACCAGCCTGAGCCTATCTGACGAGAGGAGCTACTTGCCTGAGCCTCACCAGTGCAACCTCACCAGCCTGATGTTCACTTGAAGATTTGCGACGGCGCGAGGCCTCCATCCCCAACGGCGCACGGTATACTTGTATAACCTGCGCACGGTCATTTAATCGGGAGGATCATTTACTGCGCCACGAACGCTCATTCCACGAGGAGACGACGGAACAATGTAATGAATGTGGTCAACTCTTCAAACGACCCAGTCAGTGAAACAGCATCAGCGTTTGATTCATACCCCGTCTTTACGGTTTGGGCGACAACTTCCCACTAAAGAGTCACCCAGCAGGGTCAGGCCCAGTGAAGATGAGCCCATAGAGACGAATGCCACTGGTGAGGCGATCACAGAGAGCCCGCCTATACCCACAGTTCAGAAGAGCCTAGATATCCAGCCAGTCCCTAGCATTACTGTTGCCAGTACGCCTGACGACATCGAACATTTTCTGGAAGATGCAGTGGATGTTCCTAACGATCTGTTACAGGACGCCCATCCAGTGAGTGGCATCTATCGGCGCCAATGGCCCATGATACGGCACTGTTTTCACCGTGATCGCCCTATTCCAGATATCTACAATTTCCCACTGACCGACCTCACCCGTCTACGAAGCTACGTGGAAGCCATTTTCAATGACCAAGCTACGGTCTTCAAACTGAATGTCGCTTTCGGGTACATCTTACGTCACAAAGAGACGGACCAGTTACGGTATTATTATGCCAGTAATAACAGCCATGTGTTTGACCAGCCGTTCACCATCATTAACCGGGCGTCGCCAGAGACGATGCTGGAGAAACTGGACACCGTGGATCCCTTGAGATGGGCACATCGTCAACGCCCCAACACACAATGGGTCGTAGAGAGGGTCACCAATGTTACGTTCTTCGTTACCAAGCTGACCGACCACCCCCATCGGTTGAATGCGTCACCCTTGCACTGATGCTGATCGTTGACTTGAGCTCAGTAAACATTAAATGTGACGGTGCGTTAAATAATAAAACATGGTGTTTGATATTTCAATTTGTTTTGCTGTGAACATACTAAACATACCCAGGGCGGCTCCCCCAGCCTGGGTATGATGTAACATTGGGGATAATAAACTGTATAAACATTGCTGAACTTGTTGTTATTCACGACAACCGCTATCCGCTATACTTGAATGAATTATATACCCCGATCTGATGTAGTGCCCTTGCACACTTCCGAAACTTCCCTTTAACCCGCGCGCGCGGTGCGGCCGGGCCGGGCTGGGGAAAACCCGGATGTTGAAGAGGTCCCGGGTGTTGAAGAGGTCCCGGATGTTCTAGTACATGCATTCCATACGTCTAAGGTCTAAGGAAAAACCCGCGCGCGCTGCGGCCGGATAACCCGCGCACGCTGCGGCCGGGCGGGGTTGGGGAAAACCCGGATGTTGAAGAGGTCCCGGATGTTGAAGAGGTCCCGGATGTTGAAAAGGTCCCGGATGTTCTAGTACATGCATTCCATACGTCTAAGGTCTAAGGAAAAATTAGAACTCTTCTGTGTTCGGAGGTCATTCTGAAAACCGGAAGTGACGTCACACACGACACACCAAACCACGAGACCTGCGCAGCAGAATGTTGAACACGAACGACAAACTAGTCCAGATTCACTCGACTCAATCGGACCATTAGTGGCCCACCTAGACCCCAAAACGTCTATTTCCATACCCTTTCCCCACATTTCCCGTCTGTGTATGCGTAGGATGTTGAAAACGAACGATATACTAGTCCAGGCAGATGCTCCCTCACGAGAGCTTCAAAATAAGACCTCATACGACACCATCGGATCATTAGGGGCTCACCTAGACCCCAAAACGTCTATTTCCATACCCTTTTCCCACAATTCCCTGTCTGCGCATGTGCAGCATGTTGAACACGAACGACACACTAGTCCAGGTGGATGCTCCCTCACGAATGCTTCACATTGATACCTCACTCGATCCAATCGGCCCACTAGTGGTCCACCTAGACCCCAACACGTCTATTTCCATACACTTTCTCTACTGCGCATGCGTCAGTTCCACGTCACACCCAGCCCCTTGGATACTCCCTCATATTGATACCTCACTCGACTCAATCGGTCCACTAGCGGTCCCTACAGATTGCCGAACATTCTCACGAAAACCCACGGTTTTGGGACTACTTTCGGTCCGCGGAGGCAGACCGCATCACCGCCAGACCGCATCACCATTTTGGTGTAGCTGGCATAATTATAAAGGCAAGTTTTTTGCGTCTCAAGGAAAAAAGTTTTTCGTGAAATGAAAATTTACCAATTCGCTTGGAGAAATATTTAAAAACTGTTCTATTCTAGGTTGGCAAGCATAAATATAGGATTGCCGACATGATAATTCCCTTTCGGGGCGAACCAAATTGCCATTTAAAAGAAAAATTCCATTTATCTGACTTAACGAGAAAACCTATGTAACCATTATCACGATTAACGTTTTTTCCCATTGAACCCTTATGTGCCATCTCCCCAGGGCTTTAGATTTCACCCGCTTGTTTTTCGTGGCATTTGGTTCTGAACAAAGTGTTTGATTTTCATGAAATTTGGATATAATGATCTTGCAAGATAGGCAAAGAACTGACAAGATTTTGGTGGTGTTGGCGAATCATGGAGACGCATTTTTGCATCTCAAAATAAGATTTTGTTTTCACAAAAATGGAAATTTGCTTCTTAATCAGGGAAAAGTAATTCTATTTTGCTGAACATGAATGTAACATTCCCAGTGTTATAATTCACATCCCTTGTAAGCCAAATGGCCATTTTTTTTTATTAAAATATATAAAATTCTCATGACTTGAGTCCAATATCTACATTCCCGAGTCCACATCTGAGGATTTTGCTTCATCATGTAGGTTCGTAATATTGTTCATCATTGGGTGGCACTATAGACAGTAAACTTATATAGCACAATTTATTGGCATTTCATCTGTTCATGAAGTTTATTATTGTCAGACAAAGGATTTCAAAGGACTGAAAGTTTGTTTTGATTGAAATTGAAGGGCCACCTCTCATACGGATTTTGCAGCCCATCAACATAATGCTTGATTTATATCTCGTTATACATTCTTTTTTACAATTACTAATTTTATTAACATTATGGTTTAAAAATGGATTGAAAGGATATTGGTGCTGTTAGCGCTGGCGTAATCATGTGGCATAGGGTAAAGTCAGCTAAATATATCTAAATCCAGGCTACATCAATTCCTGCTTGCACACATAACTAAAATGCATTCAGAGAAAATATGCTGCCATCAGTGTATGTTCAGTATGGAGAATTGCAAGGATTCAAGTGAGCTTGAAGTCAGGCCATTTTGGTCAAATAGACCTACTGTAACACTGATATTCTGCTTTGTTTTATTTTGTTATTTTATGTGGAGGTCCCCAGAATTTATTTGAAAATCGAGATGTGAAACAAATGTTGATAATTACTTTTTTAACTAAAAATATAAAAAGATTGTGGAACTTCTACATACCTGTTACATGGCACATTCCACATGGTAAATTTTTAAATGTATATCAAATTGAAGTAATCCACTGGAACCACTGATGATTTTCCAATGATAGATAAGAAAAGCAACTCCGAGTAGGGATGACAATTTCATTCTGTATATTTCGCTATTAGTTATAGCATTCTCAGCAGTGAACAAAGTTACGAACAGCTCCATACGCACAGTATATATACAAGGCATAATGTGATCTTAGCCAATACACATTTATGAATAGTTAAGCCAGTAAATTATGTCAGTCAGGTTGGATATTAAAATGCTGTCATTTTCAGAAATTGTTAAACGTTAAGTGATGACCTGACAGCGATCTACAAATGGTGTGATTCAGTTGATACAATACACACTCTGATGAAAACAATACATAATCTGCGTATTTGGCAAGAACTAAGTAAACTGTACACAAATGAAAAAAGTAAAGTATGGTGATATAGTGGGTATGTAACTACGTTGAATATTTCTACATGTCATGAACTTTGAATAAGGACTGTCATTTTAAGATAATATTGGTATAATTTTCTTGGCAATCCACATCAGAATTGATGAAAACCTACAAATGTTGTAACTCGCATGTTTCATAATTGTATACTCCCATGCGAGTTACAACATTTGTAGAGTGTGTATTGTATCACCTGTATCGCACCATTTGTAGATCACTGTCAGGTTATCACTTAACAGTTAACAAATTCTGAAAATGATGGCATTTTAATATCTGTCCAACCTGACTGACATAATTTACTGGCTTACCTATTCATAAATGTGTATTGGCTAAGATCACATTATGCCTTGTATATATACTGTGCATATGGAGCTGTTTGTAACTTTGTTCATTGCTGAAGATGCTATAACTAATAGCGAAATATACAGAATAAAATTGTGATCCCTTCTCGGAGTGACCTTTCTTCTCTATAATTGAAGTAAAATGGTGTGTTCTGGTGCATTTTAACAGCATATTTAGACTTTGAAGATGATATGTAATGATGCCCCAAAATGAACTGAATTTTCCGTGTCATCTGTCTGTCTGTCTGTCTGTCTGCCCTTCTTGTCATATCACATATGCAGCTGGTGATGGATCAGAAGCCTAATGAAACTGACTGACCTTCACCTGTTTTATCGAGGTCAAATTTAGCATTAGCTGGGACGAGTATATTCGTCCCAGGCATTAGCAATACTTTTTAAAGGAGTGAAGATAGGCTTTCCAAATTCATAATACCTTTGCAATTGGTGACTGACTAGAAGCCTATCCCAGTTGACTGAACCTATTTTCGCAAGGTTATATACTGTATATTATGATATAACATGAAATATAGCTAGGCATTCTAAATTGATACCACATATGCAACTGATGATGGACCGGAAGTCTATGAATATGGCTGACGTTGACCTTTTTTCTCAAGGTCAAAAACTGTATTTTAAGTCACAAGTTAACTGCCAACATACACTTCAAATCTAACATTGTCATCATTTTGTTGTGGCTGTGGTTTTTCTTCCAGAACAATTTAGTGAATTTTGCACGTGTTCCAACAGCTTCATGCTTCAACAGTAAATAAACCATGCTCTATCGGATGAGCTGTTGAAATACCCTCCATTTCCTAGCTCTGACATACTACATCACCACGGTGGGAGGGGAAACAGCTCTCTGAGAGAGGAAAGTGCATTCTGGGATACAATGTAACCACGTCGCGGAGAGGTTGAGGCGAACGAAGCAGGTAATGGAAAATGACAGCTGAAGGTCTTTGAAGTTTTGAGAGTTGTCGTTTCCTGATGTTCCTGCAAATATATCCTATTGAATAATACACACCTCAAGGATTGCTTTAATGTACGTTTCATGTCTCCTACTGTTTTCGTGATCCCGTAAGAGTGTGTACAATTTCCCGATGGTCATCAGAAACGGACAGTACACGTGTTCGGAGTTGAAATTAGTGCAAAAACTGAATGAAACCAACTGTCATAACGCAGCAGGTGATGCAGATATCCCTGCAGATTAATGGCAGATCATCTTGTGAGAGGTATCACACTAATTTCTGACAGAAACTCGATCTGACCCAGGACGCCCATGTAGAGAGGAGCGTTACGCCCTCAGTAGTAGGTAGCAATGATTTCGAACCATATTTTCCAGGGAGGTAACTCTTGGTTCCTTTTTTCCGCCAGGGGGCGCTTTTATAGGTATGACGTCATTTCCTGTCTGGGTGAATGGAGCGTGACCTGTGAACATGATAGGATATGTACTGACCTGTCTGTGGGGTTTTTCCACAATGTCGTTCACCTCCGTGTCTTTTCGGGTACGTCCGTGGTGTGGTTTTTCCACAATGTCGTTCATCTTCGTGTCTCTTGGGTGATCTCCGTGTTTCTTCGGTCAGGTCCGTGTCTCCTCGGTGAGGTCACCGTGTTTCTTCTGGGTGATTTCCGAGTCTCTTCGGTCAGGTTCGTACGTATGACGTCACTTCGGCTATGTACTGTCTGTGGGGGTTTTTCCCGCTAGAATTTCGCTGTCGTCTGCTTGGTGTTGTCACGTGCCGAACACCTGGCTCCCTGAATTGCAACATTGTTGCACGTTCGTTACAATGTTGCATTTCCCGCCAGAATTTCGCTGTCGTCTGCTTGGGGTTGTCACGTGCCGAACACCTGGCTCCCCGAATTGCAACATTGTTGCACGTTCGCTACAATGTTGCGAAGATGTCACGGAGATCACCGACGATACACGGAGGTTCCCGAAGAGACACGGAGATCCCCGAGGGGCGAGAGGGGTCCCTAGTGTACCGATTGGGTCGTATGAGGTATCAATGTGAAGCCTATGTGAGGGGGCATCTGATGGGGTGGGTGTGGGGTTGGAATATCGTCATTCTGCGCATGCGCGGTAGACCAAGGGTATGAAAACAGACGTTTTGGGATCGAGGGGAGCCCTAGTGGTCCGATGGAGTCGTACGAGGTATCAATGTGAAGCATTCGGGAAGGGACATCCCACTGGGTGGGTTTGGGGTTGGAATATCGTCATTCTGCGCATGCGCAATAGACAAAGGGTATGGAATAGACGTTTTGGGATCTAGGGGTGCCCCTAATGGTCCGATGGAGTCGTATGAGGTATCAATGTGAAGCATTCGTGAAGGAGCATCCGATGGGGTGCGTGTGGGGTTGGAATATCGTCATTCTGTGCATGCGCAATAGACAAAGGGTATGAAAATAGACGTTTTGGGATCGAGGGGGGTCCCTAATGGGCCGATGTGAAGCCTATGTGAGGGGGCATCCGATTGGACTAGTGTCTCGGCCGTTGTCAACAGTCTGCGCATGCGCAGACAGGGAATTCTGGGAAAAGGGTGTGGAAATAGACGTGTTAGGGTTTAGGTGAGCCCCTCATGATCCTATGGTGTCGTATGAGGTCTTATTTTGAAGCTGTCGTGAGGGAGCATCCGCCTGGGCTAGTGTGTCGTTCGTTGTCAATAGTCTGCGCATGCGCAGTCTGGCCGTAGTATAGAAATAGACGTGTTGGGGTTTAGGTGGGCCCCTATTGAGCCGATGGGAACGAGTGAGATATCATTGTAAAGCATACGTGAGGGAGTATCCCACGGGCTGGATGTGACGTGGAACTGACGTCATTCTGCGCATGCGCAGTAGAGAAAGTGTATGGAAATATACATTTTTGGCGCCGACATGGGTCACTATGGTTCCGATGGAGTCGACTGAGGTCTTATGTTGAGGCTGTTGTGAAGCAGCATCCGATTGGACTCAGGGTTCGTCCGTGTTCAATGGTCTGCGCATGCGCAGTCTGGTCGTAGTATAGAAAGCAGGCATGCTGGGGGATGCGTGTGTGTGTGTGACCCACCACTATGGGTCCCTGGTTGGGGTTGGTGGTGGTGTGGGTTCTGCGCACAGACGTCACTTCCGGGTTTCACTAAAACTACCTTCGAACACAGAAGAGTTCCAATGTTCCCCTTAGACGTAGTGTCCGGATGTTCAACCTCCGGGTTTCCCCCGGCCCGGCCCGACCCGTCCCGGCCCGCCTCAGCCGCAGCGCGCGCGCGCGCCTTATCCGGCCGCACGCCTGCGCGGGTGAATTTCGGATTATCCTAGGCCACTGATGGCCTACTTTCTCCACGGTGTTCGAAGCCAGTTTCACCGAATCCCCACATATCTGTTATAGACTTCATGCATTATGCTCATATAGAAAACACACAAGACAGGTTTTTTTGGGTGAGATCTCATTTTGCTTTTTTATTCAACAACAACAACGTGAGAACAACCACGTGAAAACTGAAGCCCAGAACAGGGGGCTTGTACATTGAAATCGATAGAACTTAAGCACAGAACAGGGGGCTTGAACATTGAAAGAACTTAAGCCCAGAACAGGGTGGGCTTGTACATTGAAAGAACTTAAGCCCAGAACGGGGCTTTTACATTGAAATGATGGGCGGCCCAGTCATATACGAGTACATCGCGGTCCTCGGCCTTGGGGTACTCGTCAAACATCTGTACGATGGTAGATAAGGGTCTTCCCGGCATCGATGGTACAGGTAAAACAAGCAATATTGTCCGCACACGCTACTGGCCAGGCTTTGCAACGTTTCACTGTTCCAACACCACGTCTCTGTGCCTTGATCCATGAAGTCTGTTAAATCGGGATGGAGGGTGGCAGGCCGTACGGGTCAAAGTATTCGCCCTGCTGTTCTGTCAAGTACACGCCCACCCAATGTTCACCGGGCCGATCCATCGGGTCCGTGTTGAGAACGTAAGCAGCAGGATACATACGGTCTAATGGGAACACATCTCGGGCGAACACCCCTTGAAAGACCATACGTGTCTCTGGGTCATTCTCCAGCACGGTGGTTATCTGGTCTGTATCCATGTTAGGTGGAGAAGTCACACAGGACGTTGCGCGCCTTGTCCACTTGAATGATGTTGTCAAACTCGGCGTAGCAGATCACATTGACGGTGCTTCGGAGGGTTCGTGCAAACTGGATTTCCAACCGTAAATTGCCTTGCTTGGCGAGGGCCAGCTGATGGTCGTTCTTTAAGGTGGGGGTCAGATCGAAACAGAACAACGTGTATCCGTTCGCGTAGTCCTCCCGACTGATCATATTCCCTTCGTCCTGGTTGATTTGACCGGTGGCTGTAAACAGGCTCTGATAGGCTCGAATGAAATTCGCGCGCCCAAAGTTCGGTGTTAAGGCCGTGGCTGGGACCTGTTGTCCATCCACATGCAGGGCCACAAAATTGATGCCGAAATGTTTAAAGTCAAACGGGTTCTCTGGGTAGGCTCCGCTGAAACTGGTATTTTCCACACAGGCCAGGATCAATCGCTTGGGTAGTTCCCCCAGGAACAGGTTTTCTTTGTTGGCGCTCATATTTCCAGCAGATACAGAGAACACTTTGGTTTGCACACGTCGGATAGGGTACTGGGCTGGTTTTGTTTCCAAGGCTTTGAGGTGTCCCAATTGAACGGCTGGATTCGGTTTCACTTTTCGGACATACAGGACTGCGTCTTGGATGACAATCTTATAGTCAGCTGCATGCCCGTCTACGTTAGTGGTCATCAAGGCGAAGGTCGGAGGCGCCCGTATCAGTCGGATTTTGATGGGGATCTTGTTCAAGAGGTACCGGTCTTGCATGAAGATGTGTGCGTGCAGTCGACCCATGAGATCCACCGAGACGCCGTTCGCGGTCAAAGCCTTCCGTTTGTTATATCCCACATTGTCGTTCTCTACGCCCATGTGCTGGGCTGTGTCCTGGTAGAATAAAGCGGCTGCCAGTTGAGATTTTTTAGCCTCTCGCCCATGCGACAACATCGTCTCGATGTAGGCTCGTTTGCAGCTTGTTTGCCGATTGCTTTCACCCCACGCGTCACCAAGGGCAGGAACGTTTTGACGATGCTCCCGAGTATGTTCCCCAGTCCATGTCCTCGTTGCATGCGTGCACCACTAAAGACCGGAAGGCCACCGCCGGCCTGTTGGGCATAATAGTCCATATAGCTGCGTGCATCGCACTCGTAAGGCACCTTCATTATACAAAGTGGGGAGCACGTGCTTGTCGAAAATGAAGTGTCAGCACCACTTTCCCGCTTTCGAATGCCACCGGTTGTCCCGTGTCATCTCTTATATCCACCGTGATAGTGTTGATGTCGGTTTGTCGTACGGGTAGGTAGAGCATGTGGGTGAAACTGTGGGTGACTTGATCCCCATACGTCTTTTTAATGGGCACCACCCGTAACAGAGGTGTGTTGATATCGCCCACGATGTGGTTGTCCACCACGTCCGAGTAGACGTAGAGTCCGTACATACCCAACTTCATATCCATCGGGATCTCGCCTTGGTGGGCGGTGGGACCAGCGAACGTCTGTAGATCGAAACCCAGCATTTGCTGTAGGATAGGACTCAGTACGACACTCGCGTTGGCGGTGACGATAAGCTGTGCCTTGTCGTTGTGTGCGTTGTAATCGAAGTCCACGTGATTCTTGAAGGGAAAGGATTTGATGGGTTTTGAAGTATTCGTGGCCTCCCGTAGAGCCTTATAATGCAACAGTCTTGACAGCCCACCCATGAACTCTTTGGGAGTATCGTATTGGCCTTCGGGGAGGGTGAGTCGGGTGTCTTTTCCTTCGTAGGTCACCTCGTACCACACTTCATTGGCTTGCACGTTGTACCACGAGTAAGGGTATTGGATATCCACGAGGCCACATTCCCAGCGCCCAGGTAAATGCAAAGGTTGCGGTAACTGGGTCACGTACTTGGCCAAGGTGTTGTCAGGAAACACATCCAGCGAACTGTTACTGGGTAGGGTGAGGTAAAACATGGCGACTGAGCTGTCCTGCTGCTGCTGTTAGTTTTAATAGGTGTTCCAGGCCTTGGGCGGTTGTGTCCGGCGTCGTGTTCGTCGCGGTGACTTGCTACGTGTCACGGCTCTGGAAATGTGGGGTGTCCTGATCAAGGATGGTTTTTTCAAGGTCTGAAATGAAGGTGCCCGTTGTGGTGATGGTGTTTTGGGGGGTGACTCCGGATCCCATTCGGATTCCCAAGAAGGTAGTGGGCCACTCGGCGATTGCTGTGTTCGCTGCATAAAGGCCCAGCGGTGGGGGTTCCCCATCAATTCCTGTGGTACATGCATGTCTTTCAAGCCTTGAGCGAAGACCTCCCATCCTCGAGGATCCGTGTGCGACCTGCGTTTACGCATCAGGTCATTCACTAAATCCGTCATGTGGGCCCCGGGGACCACCTGATTCTGTACCAGTAGTTCGCTTTTATCATTCCAAGTCATGTTAGGATTCTGCTTCATCCGTTGTAATACGAGGCCAGCTTGTTTCTTGAACGATGCAGGTACACTCTGCAGCACTTCGTCTTCCACCCACTGTGGGGCTGTGGTTGGTATCCCTGGTAATGGCGGCTGCTGGAGCGGTGCTGAGGTCGGCGATGTGTCACGTGATGGTGGTGGTGGTGGGGTAGAGAAGCTTTTGTATTGGTCCATGAACGTCATGTACCGTTGAAGCGTCTCATTGTACCATTGTACTTTCTCACTGTCGCTTAACCCCGGTCTTTGTAAGATCTGTTGCATCTCTCCATCGAGGGTGTTTATGGTCTTCACCGTAGGTGGGACAGGGTAGGACGATTGGAGGTTTTGAAGGAACCGTGGTTCGACGAGGACCATTTTTTTCGTGTGGTTCATTGTCGGCCGAAGAGTCCACCCAATACTGGACCCAACACGGAAGCGGCCAACAGTGCTAAGATGGCCCCGAGAAAGCCGACTTTCTGTAACACCTTTTCTTTTGTGTTTGAGAGACACCTTCGTACAACACACTCAGCAGGGTTAGCACTATCACCACAAAGCCCACTTGCGCTTTGCGCGTTTTGGGAGACGCTGTGTTCAGAGGCAGCTGCTGCTTGTCCATAGCACCGTGGTCGAACGTGGAATGAAGGATGATGGTAGTGGTGTCTGGCTTTATAGTCGTTTCACCTGGTTGGCCGCCACCCAGGAATTGAAGGAACTGGGCCAGCCTTGCCATTTGACGAAATGAAACAGTTTGCCACGCCGACGTTCCGTTTTCAAATCTGCTCCACCGTGTAGTAGTCTTGCTGTGTTTTTACGACAGGCTGTAATTCCGTCTCGTAAAACGTCCCTAGCAACGGTTCCCCTTGAAGATCTTTCAGTTCATAGACTCGCTGCTGTCGGGGTAGGCGCCGTTTAATCAGGAAGTGCTCATCACTCCAGTTGGGCAAGTAACTTTTCTCAAATTGACTTTTGACTTTACTGATCCGTACAGGGTCCCCGACCTTGTACACCTCCTTCGTCGTTCGCTGCGATTGCCTTGGGTACAAGACACGCCGGACTTGGGCTTCATTGCGTTGGGTGACGGTAATGGGAACTCTCTCTATACTCCGGTGATAGGCTCGATTGTAACCACTCACAAGTTTCGGGAGAACATCGATGTACCGTCTTGTATTCTTATAGGTGAAATATTTATACATACGGCCTTTGAATGTCCTGTTGAACCTTTCCACCACGGAAGCCTTGGTCTCGTTGTACGTATGGAAGAAAAACACCTTCTGGGCTTTCAGAAACTGTTGGAACGGTCTGTTGAGGAATTCCGTGCCTTCGTCGGTTTGCAAATACATGGGTTTGCGCCCGGTCTTGAAGATGTCCTTGAACGCCGCTATGAGATTCGCCCCCGTTTTCGTCCGGATGGGTACCACCCACGCATACTTCGACAGGATATCGATGCACGTCAAGATATACCGATTCCCATCGTTGTGTTTGGCAAAGGCGCTCATATCGAACAAATCCGCTTGCCATTGGGCATCTAGTCCTCCCACGATGACCCGGTTCCGTAGAAAATGGCGACGGGCAGCTCGATGTAAGGTATAGGTGTCTTGTTTTCTTAACCAATCTCGGACTTGAGCACGTTGTATCCCTTGGGGTTTGGCCGCTCGATAGAGAGCCGTCAATGCAGTATAGGCCGCCGGACTGTCGGGACTGTAGTATAAGTTATTCAACACCTTCTCCCAGCTCTTCATGGTGACAAATGATGATGGACCCTGGCTCTATCGTTGGGCTGGAGTTTCTTTCTGATTTTCCTCGTTGGCTTCTGCCAGCACATTGTCCATGGTAAATGACCAGTCCAACTCGTCTGATGACCGATCTTCCTCCGTAAGCACTTGATCCACATCTACCACGGCATCTTCCAATGCAGACCATAGATCAGGGTGAAGGGTAAAATGGACTGTACCCCCATCTAGCCGAGCCAATTGAGCAAAGAAGGGGCCGCGTTGGATGTACACATCGTGACACAAGTGGATGAGGTCGCCGTCCAGTTCACCAGACAACACCCGTTTGAATTTGGTCCAGCCCTCCCGGGACAGACGAATGTGGGCCGGGTACGATTGTGTAGGGTCCGCATCACAGATGTCTCCCACCTCCTCCATGATATCGACCTTATCTGCATAAACGTGCAGGAAAACCTCGGTGGTCAAGCTGAGATACGCCAGTATTATATGCTCCGTCATGGTCAGTACGTGAATGGTACAAGATTTGACTGTCTCTCGTATTTATAGGGAGAATCCCGTGAAATCAAAGGATCGGGTGGTCATGTCACTGGGCTGACTGAGTCTAGTCGGATAATCAATGGCATCATTGTCTGCCTCCGCTTCATTGCTAGGTTTGGTAATTTGTTCATTGGGTTCTGCCGCCGCTTCACTCAGGGCACGAGCTCACTCCAACTGAACAGCTGACCGCTCGTCCGGTGTAAACAGCTGGCCCACAATAGGCACCACTTTCTCGAAGGCTGTCCACAGATCGGGGTCTAGGGTGAAGCCTCGCGTAGGGTCTTGGTAACGGCCCAGGCGTGGAAAGAAGGGTCCACCGTGTACGTAGATGACATTGTCTATGTGGATGAGATTTCCGTCGAGCTCACCGCTCAACACCCGTTTAAATTTGGTCCAGCCGTCACGGTGTAGCGTAACCGTATTCGATACGGTCTCAGCGCGCGACCAGCAAACATCTCCACGGTCTTCCACGAGGGTGACTTTATCTTCATAGACGTGTAACCCCACCCGGGGTGTAAGGGGAAGGATGGCTCGTAGGACAGGTGACATGCTTGACCCAATGACGAACGGTGAATGACACACACTCTGACTGCCTTTCGTATTTATGGTGAGGTCCAACTGTCAATGCCACAGCGCCAGTGTCAATAGGGCAAAGACTATTGTGAGGCCAACCAGCCGTCGCTGGTTCCGGCGTGAGCGCTCGTGGTCCATAGCCCGAGCATCAGGGATGGCTGTCAGAGTCCAGTAGTGGTGAGTGATGGCACATCTCTCCATCGTGTGCACTCTGTCGAGGACCGCTTCTGTGAACTCTTTCAGGATCTGGCGTCGCCCCTCGTTGTCGTCGCCATCTGCAAACATGGACCGAACCACTGAGTGAATTAACCACGGTGGCATGCTGTAAAATGCGAGTCGCATAGGGCTGGATCTCCGTCATGGCTCTGCAACCGTAGAAATGAAGGTGTGGGATCCAGAGGGACGTGTTTTTTTTAGACCATGTCACACATGCGCGCCTATACGTAGCTCTACGGGTGTAGTCCGTGATACGTACTATTCTGATTGGTTAGTGCAAAAAGTGAGCAACAACAACAAAGATTACATCGCCGGAGGCGCTCCTGGATCCCCTGGAAAATCTTCTCCACGTGTCATGGTATAGCTCCGGTGCCCTAAAAATTCCCACTTTTATACACCTACATAGAAGTACCCGGATGTAGGCGCGGACGTAGGCGAAAGCCTTATAGTACCCGGATGTAGGCGCAGACGTGAGCGAAATTCTAGCACCCGTCCATTGGTTCTTTTATCGATCGCTCATTGGCTCTTTTTCTCGACGGCTGATTGGTCCAAATGGAACTGCCCATCCTTCCCAGGTTAATTTACAATCCCCTTTTTGGGTTCAAGCTCTGTATATCGATGCCGCAACATTGTTGCCGAACCTTGCCGAAAGGGAGACCTTTGACCTGGATGTGACCTTTGACCTTTTGACCCGACATTCATCCGCGCACTTCCGGTGATGCCGCGCACTTCCGGATAACCCGCGAGCGCGCGCTGCGGCCGGGCCGGGCCGGGCCAGGCCGGGCCGGGGAAAACCCGGAGGTTGAACATCCGGACCCTCCGTCTAAGGGGAACATTGGAACTCTTCTGTGTTCTAAGGTAGTTTTAGTGAAACCCGGAAGTGACGTCTGTGCGCAGAACCCACACCACCACCCAACCCCAACCAGGGACCTATAGTGGTAGGTCACACACACACACGCATCCCCCAACATGCCTGCTTTCTATACTACGACTAGACTGCGCATGCGCAGACCATTGAACACGGACGAACTCTGGGTCCAATCGGATGCTGCTTCACAAGAGCTTTAACATAAGACCTCAGTCGACTCCATCGGGCCCATAGTGACCCATGTCGGCGCCAAAAATGTCTATTTCCATACACTTTCTCTACTGCGCATGCGCAGAATGACGTCAGTTCCACGTCACACCCAGCCCGTGGGATACTCCCTCACGTATGCTTTATATTGATACCTCACTCGATCCCATCGGCCCAATAGGGGCCCACCTAAACCCCAATACTACGGCCAGACTGCGCATGCGCAGACTATTGACAACGAACGACACACTAGCCCAGGCGGATGCTCCCTCACGACAGCTTCAAAATAAGACCTCATACGACAACATAGGATCATGAGGGGCTCACCTAAACCCTAACACGTCTATTTCCACACCCTTTTCCCAGAATTCCCTCGCAGACTGTTGACAACGGCCGAGACACTAGTCCAATCGGATGCCCCCTCACATAGGCTTCACATTGATACCTCACTCAACTCCATCGGCTCATTAGGGGCTCACCTACATCCCAAAACGTCTATTTCCATACCCTTTTCCCACAATTCCCTGTCTGCGCATGCGCAGAATGTGGACACGATCGAGACACTAGTCCAGTCGGATGCCCCCTCACATAGACTTCACATTGATAACTCATACAACTCCATCGGCCCATTAGGGAACCCCCTCGATTCCAAAACGTCTATTTTCATACCCTTTGTCTATTGCCCATGCGCAGAATGACGATATTCCAACCCCACATGCACCCCATCGGATGCTCCTTCACGAATGCTTCACACTGATACCTCATACGACTCCACCGGACCATTAGGGGCTCCCCTAGATCCCAAAACGTCTATTCCATACCCTTTGTCTATTGCGCATGCGCAGAATGACGATATTCCAACCCCAAACCCACCCAGTGGGATGCCCCTTCCCGAATGCTTCACATTGATACCTCATACGACTCCATCGGACCACTAGGGGCTCCCCTCGATCCCAAAACGTCTATTTTCATATCCTTGGTCTACTGGGCATGCGCAGAATGACGATATTCCAACCCTACACCCACCCCATCAGATGCCCCCTCACATAGGCTTCACATTGATACCTCATACGACCCAATCGGTACACTAGGGACCCCTCTCGCCCCCTTCGGGGATCTCCGTGTCTCTTCGGGCACCTCCGTGTATCGTCGGTGATCTCCGTGACATCTTCGCAACATTGTAGCGAACGTGCAACAATGTTGCAATTCGGGGAGCCAGGTGTTCGGCACGTGACAGCCCCAAGCAGACGACAGCGAAATTCTAGCGGGAAAAAAACCCACAGACAGTACATGGCTGAAGTGACGTCATACGTACGGACCTGACCGAAGAGACTCGGAGATCACCCAGAAGAAACACGGTGACCTCACCGAGGAGAGACGGACCTGACCGAAGAAACACGGAGATCACCCAAGAGACACGAAGATGAACGACATTGTGGGAAAACCACACCACGGACGTACCCGAAAAGACACGGAGGTGAACGACATTGTGGGAAAACCCCACAGACATGTCAGTACATATCCTATCATGTTCACAGGTCACGCTCCATTCACCCAGACCGAAAGTGACGTCATACCTACCTACATACCCCCTGGCAGAAAAAAAGGAACCAAGAGTTACCTCCCTGGAAAATATGGTTCGAAATCATTGCTACCTACTACTGCCCTCTGTATGAGGAAGGGTCTGGTCGGCTTTCCCCAACACTGACACTGTGACGTAGTTAAAGATTCATAGCGTCTCAATTCCCTCACCGCTACTTTTCTATGGTGATTTACAAACATAATTACCGCGCACTTACCTTTACCTTCGCGCACTATTGTACATCATTTTCATTAAAAGGATGGTGCGCAATAAATAAAAATACAGAAATGGCCGGCTAGATGGCCTTTCGTCGGCCATATATTAAATACAGCAATTAAAATTATCCATATGGAGCCCGAAATTGAGGGTCAAGAATGAGGGCATTTTCGCCAATGTAAATTCTCTGTATACAGGTATGTCGTTATGGTATTTTTATTTATGGCGCACTATCTTTTCAATGAAAATGATGTCCAGTAGTGCGCAAAGGTGATGGTAAGTGCGCGATCGATAAATGTATTTGTAAAACCACCATGGAAACGTTATGTGTTGTGAGCATGGCGGTGAGGGTAGTGAGAATACATCCGAGGATATTGGCATGTGTTGAGGGGTTTTGGGTCCCAAGCTTTCCTTGGGCACGAGTATCTTTCGTAAGCCTGTAGAAAGTTACGAATAATGAAGGAGAGACTAGAATAAAGTTCTAGAGTGTGTAACTCTCTTCAAGCATTATATGGGAAATTTTAAAGAATGTTTAATTGTGGAACAACTGGACTTCAGTCAAGAAAAACACAGCTAGAGTGCGTGTACAAGAAATATGCTGAAAATATGGCGAATGGCAGCTATCTACTCCCTCATCACTAACTGATCCCCAAGACCCATCTTCCAGCCTGATTTCTCAACGTTTCAGGGGTCATTTTCCCCACTACTGTCCATCCCTGTACAAAGTCACTTTGACCTATGCTTCGCCTTCGTCGGCGTCGGGCCTTACAACAGACTGGTATATTCTGAATAAGAAGCTGCACTCCGTTAACATTCACTTCGTTTTACTACGAGTCGTTTTCTTACACCTGACCGTCACACGGGTCACTGGCACATTAATTTGGGCAGCTTGATTCCCAGCACACTGGAATATAGCTAGAACTGAATGTCTAAGTTCACCGCTATGTTATTTGAGTTGGACGCGATAGCTTAGATATGATAACCGCCGCCTTGCAACGGTAGGGCCCGGTTTCAATCGAAGCCTGCAATCAATTCGCGGCTTACCAAGACATAAAACTGCGATCACTCTTTGTCCCCTTCCGCTTCAAATACCACCTTCCTTCGCGCTATATATCGCCCATAATATTAGTTAGACACCGCTTCTACTCACGATCACATAGCCCCGGTAGCCGTTTTCAACAAATATGGACTCGCCCTCTAGGAAAAGCACAGACTCGTGCCTCGCCCTCTTCCGAAATTCGAACCTCCACCAGATATCCACGAACGCAGCTGTCTGCTGCAACATGGACAGGAGGACTCCGCCTGGGGTAGAAACGACTTCTTTTCACTCCAACAAAATCCCTCAGCGAGCGAGTTTAAGAAAACTGCCGCCGCTTCACTCAGGGCACGAGCTCACTCCAACTGAACAGCTGACCGCTCGTCCGGTGTAAACAGCTGGCCCACAATAGGCACCACTTTCTCGAAGGCTGTCCACAGATCGGGGTCTAGGGTGAAGCCTCGCGTAGGGTCTTGGTAACGGCCCAGGCGTGGAAAGAAGGGTCCACCGTGTACGTAGATGACATTGTCTATGTGGATGAGATTTCCGTCGAGCTCACCGCTCAACACCCGTTTAAATTTGGTCCAGCCGTCACGGTGTAGCGTAACCGTATTCGATACGGTCTCAGCGCGCGACCAGCAAACATCTCCACGGTCTTCCACGAGGGTGACTTTATCTTCATAGACGTGTAACCCCACCCGGGGTGTAAGGGGAAGGATGGCTCGTAGGACAGGTGACATGCTTGACCCAATGACGAACGGTGAATGACACACACTCTGACTGCCTTTCGTATTTATGGTGAGGTCCAACTGTCAATGCCACAGCGCCAGTGTCAATAGGGCAAAGACTATTGTGAGGCCAACCAGCCGTCGCTGGTTCCGGCGTGAGCGCTCGTGGTCCATAGCCCGAGCATCAGGGATGGCTGTCAGAGTCCAGTAGTGGTGAGTGATGGCACACCTCTCCATCGTGTGCACTCTGTCGAGGACCGCTTCTGTGAACTGTTTCAGGATCTGGCGTCGCCCCTCGTTGTCGTCGCCATCTGCAAACATGGACCGAACCACTGCTCGGTAACCCGTGAGTGAATTAACCACGGTGGCATGCTGTAAGATGCGAGTCGCATAGGGCTGGATTTCCGTCATGGCTCTGCAACCGTAGAAATGAAGGTGTGGGATCCAGAGGGATGTGTTTTATAGACCATGTCACACATGCGCGCCTATACGTAGCTCTATGGGTGTAGTCCGTGACACGTACTATTCTGATTGGTTAGTGCAAAAAGTGAGCAACAACAACAAAGATTACAGCGCCGGAGGCGCTCCTGTATCTCCTGGAAAATCTTCTCCACGTGTCATGGTATAGCTCCGGTACCCTAAAAATTTCCACTTTTATACACCTACATAGAAGTACCCGGATCTAGGCGCGGACGTAGGCGAAAGCCTTCTAGTACCCGGATGTAGGCGCAGACGTGAGCGAAATTCTAGCACCCGTCCATTGGTTCTTTTATCGATCGCTCATTGGCTCTTTTTCTCGACGGCTGATTGTTCCAAATGGAACTGCCCATCCTTCCCAGGTTAATTTACAATCCCCTTTTTGGGTTCAAGCTCTGTATATCGATGCCGCAACATTGTTGCCGAACCTTGCCGAAAGGGAGACCTTTGACCTGGATGTGACCTTTGACTTTTTGACCCGACATTCATCCGCGCACTTCCGGTGATGCCGCGCAGTTCCGGATAACCCGCGCGCGCTGCGGCCGGGCCGGGCCGGGCCGGGCCGGGAGAAAACCCGGATGTTGAACATCCGGACCCTACGTCTAAGGGGAACATTGGAACTCTTCTGTGTTCGAAGGTAGTTTTAGTGAAACCCGGAAGTGACGTCTGTGCGCAGAACCCACATCACCACCACCCAACCCCAACCAGGGACCCCTAGTGGTGGGTCACACACACACATTCCCACGCATCCCCCAACATGACTGCTTTCTATACTACGACCAGACTGCGCATGCGCAGACCATTGAATACGGACGAACCCTGAGTCCAACCGGATGCTGCTTCACAAGAGCTTCAACATAAGACCTGATACGACTCCATCGGACCCATAGTGACCCATGTCGGCGCCAAAATGTCTATTTCCATACACTTTCTCTACTGCGCATGCGCAGAATGACGTCAGTTCCACGTCACACCCAGCCCGTTGGATACTCCCTCACGACTGCTTTACATTGATACCTCACTCGACCTTATCCGCATAAACGTGCAGGAAGACCTCGGGGGTCAAGCTGAGATACGCCCGTATTATATGCTCCGTCATGGTCAGTACGTGAATGGTACAAGATTTGACTGTCTCTCGTATTTATAGGGAGAACCCCGTGAGATCAAAGGATCGGGTGGTCAGTCATGTCACTGGGCTGACTGAGTCTAGTCGGATAATCAATGGCATCATCGTCTGCCTCCGCTTCATTGCTAGGTTTGGTAATTTGTTCATTGGGTTCTGCCGCCGCTTCACCCAGGGCACGAGCCCACTCCAACTGAACAGCTGACCGCTCGTCCGGTGTAAACAGCTGGTCCACAATAGGCACCACTTTCTCGAAGGCTGTCCACAGATCGGGGTCTAGGGTGAAGCCTCGCGTAGGTCTTGGAAGGTAACGGCCCAGGCGTGGGAAGAAGGGTCCACGGTATACGTAGATGGCATTGCTGTCTATGTGGATGAGCTTTTCCAAGGTCGAGCTCACCACTCAACACCCGTTTAAATTTGGTCCAGCCGTCACGGTGTAGTTGCAACCGTGGCATTCGACGGTCTCAGCGCGCGACCAGTACAAACATCTCCACGGTCTTCCACGAGGGTGACTTTATCTTCATAGACGTGGCAATCCCAACCGGGGTGTAAGGAAGGATGGCTCGTAGGACAGGTGACAGCGCTTGACCTAATGACGAACGGTGAATGACACACACTCTGACTGTCTTTCGTATTTATAGTCAGGTCCCACTGACAATGCCACAGCGCCAGGTTCAATAGGGCACAGACCATGACTAAGCCAACCAGCCGTCGCTGATTCCGGCGTGAGCGCTCGTGGTCCATAGCCCAAGCATCAAGGATGGCTGTCAGTCCAGTAGTGGTGAGTGATGGCACACCTCTCCATCGAGTGCACTCTGTCGAGGACCGCTTCTGTGAACTCGTTCAGGATCTGGCGTCGCCCTCGTTGTCGTCGCCATCTGCAAACATGGACCGGACCACTGCTCGGTAACCCGTGAGTGAATTCACCACGGTGGCATGCTGTAAAATGCGAGTGGCATAGGGCTGGATCTCCGTCATGGCTCTGCAACCATAGAAATGAAGGTGTGGGATCCAGAGGGATGTGTTTTATAGACCATGTCACACATGCGCGCCTATACGTAGCTCTATGGGTGTAGTCCGTGATACGTACTATTCTGATTGGTTAGTGCAAAAAGTGAGCAACAACAACAAAGATTACAGCGCCGGAGGCGCTCCTGGATCCCCTGGAATATCTTCTCCACGTGTCATGGTATAGCTCCGGTGCCCTAAAAATTCCCACTTTTATACACCTACATAGAAGTACCCGGATCTAGGCGCGGACGTAGGCGAAAGCCTTCTAGTACCCGGATGTAGGCGCAGACGTGAGCGAAATTCTAGCACCCGTCCATTGTTGTTCTTTCTATCGATCGCTCATTGCCTCTTTCTCGAATCGCCGATTGGTCCAAATGGAACTGCCCATCCTTCCTGCTAATTTACAAATCCCTTGGGGTTCAAGCTCTGTATATCGATGCCGCAACCATTGTTGCCGAACCTTGCCGAAAGGGAGACCTTTTAACCTGGATGTGACCTTTGACCTTTTGACCCGACATTCATCCGCGCACTTCCGGTGATGCCGCGCACTTCCGGATAACCCGCTGCGGCCGGGGCGGGGCGGGGCGGGCCGGGCCGGGCCGGGCCGGGCCGGAGAAAACCCGGATGTTGAACATCCGGACCCTACGTCTAAGGGGAACATTGGAACTCTTCTGTGTTCGAAGGTAGTTTTAGTGAAACCCGGAAGTGACGTCTGTGCGCAGAACCCACACCACCACCACCCAACCCCAACCAGGGACACCTAGTGGTGGGTCACACACACACACACTCCCTCACGCATCCCCCAACATGCCTGCTTTCTATACTACGACCAGACTGCGCATGCGCAGACCCTTGAACACGGACGAACCCTGAGTCCAATCGGATGCTGCTTCACAAGAGCTTCAACATAAGACCTCATACGACTCCATCGGACCCATAGTGACCCATGTTGGCGCCAAAAATGTCTATTTCCATACACTTTCTCTACTGCGCATGCGCAGAATGACGTCAGTTCCACGTCACACCCAGCCCGTTGGATACTCCCTCACGACTGCTTTACATTGATACCTCACTCGACCCCATCGGCCCAATAGGGGTCCACCTAAACCTCAACACGTCTATTTCTATACTACGGCCAGACTGCGCATGCGCAGACTATTGACAACGAACGACACACTAGCCCAGGCGGATGCTCCCTCACGAGAGCTTCACACTGATACCTCATACGACATCATAGGATCATGAGGGGCTCACCTAAACCCTAACACGTCTATTTCCACACCCTTTTCCCAGAATTCCCTGTCTGCGCATGCGCTGAATGTGGACAACGGCCGAGACCCTAGTCCAATCGGATGCCCCCTCACATAGGCTTCACATTGATACCTCACTCAACTCCATCGGCTCATTAGGGGCTCACCTACATCACAAAACGTCTATTTTCATACCCTTTCTCTATTGCGCATGCGCAGAATGACGATATTCCGACCCCACATCCATCCAGTGGGATGCCCCCTCACATAGGCTTCACATTGATACCTCACTCGACCCCATCGGTCCATTAGGGACCCGCCTAGACCCCAAAACGTCTATTTCCATACACTTGGCCTACCGCGCATGCGCAGAATGACGATATTTCAACCCCACACCCAGCCCGTCGGATGCGCCTTCACGAATGCTTCACATTGATACCTCATACGACTCCATCGACCCACTAGTGGCTCCCCTAGACCCCAAAACGTCTATTTCCATACCCTTGGTCTACCGGGCATGCGCAGAATGACCATATTCCAATCCCACGCCCAGCCCATCGGATGCCCTCTCATATAGGCTTCACATTGATACCTCAATCGACCCCATCGGTCCATTAGGGGCTCCCCTAGATCCCAAAACGTCTATTTCCGTACCCTTGGTCTACCGCGCATGCGCAGAATGACCATATTCCAACCCCACACCCAGCGCATCGAATGCCCCCTCACATAGGCTTCACATTGATACCTCACTGGACTCCATCAGACCACTAGGGGCTCCCCTAGACCCCAAAACGTCTATTTCCATAGCCTTGGTCTACCGCTCATGCGCAGAATGACGATATTTCAACCCCACACCCACCCCATCGGCAACCACCTCGCTGGGGGTCTAATAGCACCCCAGCCACCAGTCAGATTTTTGGACCGGATTCGGGGCCTTCGCGCACATCGCCGGGAGTGACATCATATATAGTAAAATAGATGTTTACCGAACATTTCGATTACTTTTCAAGTCTGCGTAATACCTGTGTTGACCTAGCGTTAAAAAGAATTATCTGGAGATAATTTTCCCTGTTTATCTGGACAGTGCATATGAAAAGTAGTTCGCTCATGTGCAACACTAAAGGAGTTGTTCGGCCGGATTCAAACTGAACCGTGCGTTGGTTGTTTTCCCCTATACGTCATAGCAACGTAGTAAAGGTCAACTTCCGCTATTGGAGGCAGGGATGTTATTGGAGCCTGCGAAATGGAGCATGCGCTGTGGGGAGGTTGCCCCATCGGATGCCCCTATACGAATGCTTCACATTGATACCTCATACGACCCAATCGGTACACTAGGGACCCCTCTCGCCCCCTTCGGGGATCTCCGTGTCTCTTCGGGCACCTCCGTGTCTCTTCGGTGATCTCCGTGACATCTTCGCAACATTGTAGCGAACGTGCAACAATGTTGCAATTCGGGGAGCCAGGTGTTCGGCACGTGACAGCCCCAAGCAGACGACAGCGAAATTCTGGCGGGAAATGCAACATTGTAGCGAACGTGCAACAATGTTGCAATTCGGGGAGCCAGGTGTTCGGCACGTGACAACCCCAAGCAGACGACAGCGAAATTCTGGCGGGAAAACCCCCATCCGAAAAGACACGGAGGTGAACGACATTGTGGGAAAACCTCACAGACAGGTCAATACATATCCTATCATGTTCACAGGTCACGCTCCATTCACCCAGACCGGAAGTGACGTCATACCTACAAAAGCGCCCCCTGGCAGAAAAAGGGGAACCAAGAGTTACCTCCCTGGAAAAGTTGGCTCGAAATGCTTGCTACCTACTACTCACCGCTGTCTACAACTATCTGTTCTGTGGAATAGTACCGTAGGTCACTGGGAGGCCTAAATGGCCATTGCTCGTTCGCGTTTTTCATCTCTTTGTGTTTACTAATGCGGTTTCGTAAATAATGATGAAGCAATCTGCGACATTAATCTCCAGGTCAAATAAACTAAAATTAAAGTTAGCCGCCGCGTCACTCCCTGTGCGTGTTCTGGTAATGGTCTGAATGTTGTACAACGCAGGTGTTGGATGTCTCCTGAAAATGGGCGTTTCGTGTGCAAAGATATCAACCTCCTTTCAGAGAAAACAGGATTTTTTGTTATGTTTGTGCGCAGTTTACCTGTTTCAGTTGAATTCAACTGAAATATCACAGTTCAATCAATGTACAGATGAATGTATTTACGGTTAAATATACTGTAAACTCCAACATACATTTACTGTGTAACAATAAGCACCTCCAAAAGCTCCTCTTCGGTGATCTACGTGACATCTTCGCAACATTGTAGCGAACGTGCAACAATGTTGCAATTAGGGGAGCCAGGTGTTCGGCACGTGACAGCCCCAAGCAGACGACAGCGAAATTCTGGCGGGAAATGCAACATTGTAGCGAACGTGCAACAATGTTGCAATTCGGGGAGCCAGGTGTTCGGCACGTGACAACCCCAAGCAGACGACAGCGAAATTCTGGCGGGAAAAACCCCATCCGAAAAGACACGGAGGTGAACGACATTGTGGGAAAACCTCACAGACAGGTCAGTACATATCCTATCATGTTCACAGGTCACGCTCCATTCACCCAGACCGGAAGTGACGTCATACCTACAAAAGCGCCCCCTGGCAGAAAAAGGGGAACCAAGAGTTACCTCCCTGGAAAAGTTGGCTCGAAATGCTTGCTACCTACTACTCACCGCTGTCTACAACTATCTGTTCTGTGGAATAGTACCGTAGGTCACTGGGAGGCCTAAATGGCCATTGCTCGTTCGCGTTTTTCATCTCTTTGTGTTTACCAATGCGGTTTCGTAAATAATGATGAAGGAATCTGCGACATTAATCTCCAGGTCAAATAAACTAAAATTAAAGTTAGCCGCCGCGTCACTCCCTGTGCGTGTTCTGGTAATGGTCTGAATGTTGCACAACGCAGGTGTTGGATGTCTCCTTCAAATAGGCGTTCCGTGTGCAAAGATATCAACCTCCTTTCAGAGAAAACAGAAATTCTTTTTATGTTTGTGCGCAGTTTACCCGTCCCAGTTGATATCAAATGAAATGTCACAGTTCAATGTACAGATTAATGTGATTACGGTTAATATACTGTAAACTTCAACATACATTTACTGTAAAATAACGGTAATTTGTAACAGTGAGGTTATACACGCTTAAAACTAAAGTGTTGAAACCTACTCGTAAAGTGTTGAAATAACCCTTTAAGTGTGTTCACAGGGACTGCTCTTTAAGTGTTGTCTCTGTGGACACACTTAAAGGGTTATTTCAACACTTTACGAGTAAGTTTTGACACTTACGTGTAGTTTTAAGCGTGTACTATGAGTGAGAGTTTGATCCGATTTGCTCTCCATTACCAGCATTGGATCTTCTGTATCATCGTTAATCCCGGTCGTCCTCTCTTTGGTTTCTTATCTAGTGAGTGAGTGAATAGAATTTAACGTCGCTTTCAACAATATTTCAGCTATATCACGACGAACCAACTAAGCACCACCCCTTATCTAGATAGTCAACAAAGGTATCTCAGTGACGAATGTTGGTGAGTGAGACACCAGTGCATGCAATCATAATCCCAAATCAGGCTGTGTAGACACTGTTAATGTCCAAACGCCCGTTAATGTCCAAATTGGACATTAACACGCAGCGAGTGCGTGTTAATGTCCTAAGTTTGGACATTAACCGCCTCTTATTGTCCTAGGGCAAATTTGGACATTAGCGGTCGACCTGCAACTGATTTTTTTTCAATATGTACAAGTTGCGTCTTAATGTCCTAACAGTCCATAGTCCGTAGTTCGTTTTTGTACTAATTCAATATCTTGTGGTCATATCGATTCCTCGCAGTGTAAGATGGATATATGAACATGGGCTGTAGTTTCACAAAGCGATTTCGCCCTGTCTTGGTGTTTTTTAAATGTTTTCTTGTGTTCATTAACAGTCCATACTCCGTAGTCCGTAGTTCGTTTTTTCACTAATTCAATATCTGTGGTCATATCGATTCCTCGTAGTGAAAGATGGATGTATTAACACAGGTTGTAGTCTCGCAAAGCGATTTCGCTGTGTCTTGGTGTTTTTTCAATGCTTGCTTGTGTTCATTAAAAGTTCATAGTCCGTAGTTCGTTTTTTCACTAATTCAATATCTTGTGGTCATATCGATTCTCGTAGTGTAAGATGCGCGCTAAATGGTCTCAATGAAATTTTGGAACAGAGGCGGGACTGTTTTAGGACAATAACAGTCGAAGTGATACATATCGACGGCTAATGTCCAAAGTTTGGACGATAACATTCATGCTGGCGTCTTATTGTCCTACGTCGGACATTAACACGCACTCGTTGCGTGTTAATGTCCAATTTGGACATTAACTGGCGTTTGGACATTAACAGTGTCTACAAGGCTGGAGATATTACGAACCTTTTTCAACTGCACGAATGAGCCGAAATCCCGAGAAGGGGATAACTGCAGCGCCGCAGCCGGTGCGTCTGGCAGTAGCGGTGCGTCTCCCAGGAGTGCGCCTCCCAGTAATCAAGGGACACAACTCTGCACAGTACTTTCCGCCTGTTCAAACTGCCACCATAATATTTACACAGCTGTAACATCAAATAGAATCATTTTTTTCAAATGCCATAAGTTAGCGTGCTGTTGTTGTTTTTCTGTTTGCTTATTGTACTTTCCAGTAACACATAAATGGCACACAATACATGTATTTAGCGCGAATTATTTTCCCAATAATTTATCATTGTATTGCTGCACACACAAATCTCGGTGCGTCTCCCAGTAATGCCGTGTATGGAGCATTGTATTGCTGCAGTCACAAATCTCGGTGCGTCTCCCAGTAATGCCGTGTGTTTAGCATTGTATTGCTGCACAGACGAATCTCGGTGCGTCTCCCAGTAATGCCGTGTGTGTAGCATTGTCTTGCTGCAGAGACCAATCTCGGTGCGTCTCCCAGTAATGCCGTGTGTTGGGCATTGTGTTGCTGCAGAGAAAAATCTCGGTGCGTCTCCCAGTAATGCCGTGTGTGGAGCATTGTATTGCTGCAGACACAAATCCCGGTGCGTCTCCCAGTAATGCCGTGTGTTTAGCATTGTATTGCTGCAGACACCAATCTCGGTGCGTCTCCCAGTAATGCCGTGTGTTGGGCATTGTGTTGCTGCAGAGAAAAATCTCGGTGCGTCTCCCAGTAATGCCGTGTGTGGAGCATTGTATTGCTGCATACACAAATCCCGGTGCGTCTCCCAGTAATGCCGTGTGTTTAGCATTGTATTGCTGCAGAGACGAATCTCGGTGCGTCTCCCAGTAATGCCGTGTGTGTAGCATTGTATTGCTGCAGAGACCAATCTCGGTGCGTCTCCCAGTAATGCCATAAGTGGAGCATTGTATTGCTGCAGACACAAATCCCGGTGCGTCTCCCAGTAATGCCGTGTGTTTAGCATTGTATTGCTGCAGACACGAATCTCGGTGCGTCTCCCAGTAATGCCGTGTGTGTAGCATTGTATTGCTGCAGAGACCAATCTCGGTGCGTCTCCCAGTAATGCCGTGTGTTTAGCATTGTATTGCTGCAGAGACCAATCTCGGTGCGTCTCCCAGTAATGCCGTGTGTGTAGCATTGTATTGCTGCAGACACGAATCTCAGTGCGTCTCCCAGTAATGCGGTGTGTGTAGCATTGTATTGCTGCAGAGACCAATCTCGGTGCGTCTCCCAGTAATGCCGTGTGTTTAGCATTGTATTGCTGCAGAGACGAATCTCGGTGCGTCACCCAGTAATGCCGTGTGTTGAGCATTGTGTTGCTGCAGACACAAATATCGGTGCGTCTCCCAGTAATGCCGTGTGTTGGGCATTGTATTGCTGCAGACACAAAATCTCGGTGCGTCTCCGCAGCAATCCCGTCTTAGCACTGTATGGCTGCAGGCAGAAATCTCGGTGCGTCTCCCAGTAATGCCGTGTGTTGAGCATTGTACTGCTGCAGACACAAATCTCGGTGCGTCTCCCAGTAATGCCGTGTGTTGGGCATTGTATTGCTGCAGAGACGAATCTTGGTGCGTCTCCCAGTAATGCCGTGTGTTTAGCATTGTATTGCTGCAGAGACGAATCTCGGTGCGTCTCCCAGTAATGCCGTGTGTGGAGCATTGTATTGCTGCAGATACCAATCTTGGTGCGTCTCCCAGTAATGCCGTATGTCGGGCAGTATATAGCTGCAGACAGAAATCTCGGTGCGTCTCCCAGTAATGCCGTGTGTTGAGGATTGTGTTGCTGCAGACACAAATCTCGGTGCGCCTCCCAGGAATGCCGTGTGTGGAGCATTGTATTGCTGCAGACACAAATCCCGGTGCGTCTCCCAGTAATGCTGTACGTTTAGCATTGTATTGCTGCAGAGACGAATCTCGGTGCGTCTCCCAGTAATGCCGTGTGTGGAGCATTGTATTGCTGCAGACACAAATCCCGGTGCGTCTCCCAGTAATGCCGTGTGTTTAGCATTGTATTGCTGCAGACACGAATCTCGGTGCGTCTCCCAGTAATGCCGTGTGTGTAGCATTGTATTGCTGCAGACACCAATCTCGGTGCGTCTCCCAGTAATGCCGTGTGTTTAGCATTGTATTGCTGCAGAGACCAATCTCGGTGCGTCTCCCAGTAATGCCGTGTGTGTAGCATTGTATTGCTGCAGACACGAATCTCGGTGCGTCTCCCAGTAATGCCGTGTGTGTAGCATTGTATTGCTGCAGAGACCAATCTCGGTGCGTCTCCCAGTAATGCCGTGTGTTTAGCATTGTATTGCTGCATACACCAATCTCGGTGCGTCTCCCAGTAATGCCGTGTGTGTAGCATTGTATTGCTGCAGAGACAAATCTCGGTGCGTCTCCCAGTAATGCCGTGTGTTGGGCATTGTATTGCTGTAGAGAAAAATCTCGGTGCGTCTCGCAGTAATCCCGTCTGTGGGGCACTATATGGCTGCAGGCAGAAATCTCGGTGCGTCTCCCAGTAATGCCGTGTGTTGAGCATTGTACTGCTGCAGACACAAATCCCGGTGCGTCTCCCAGTAATGCCGTGTGTTTAGCATTGTATTGCTGCAGAGACGAATCTCGGTGCGTCTCCCAGTAATGCCGTGTGTGTAGCATTGTATTGCTGCAGACACAAATCCCGGTGCGTCTCCCAGTAATGCCGTGTGTTTAGCATTGTATTGCTGCAGATACGAATCTCGGTGCGTCTCCCAGTAATGCCGTGTGTGGAGCATTGTATTGCTGCAGAGAAAAATATTTCTGCGTCTCCCAGTGATGCCGTGTGTTGGGCACTGTATTGCTGCAGAGACCAATCTCGGTGCGTCTCCCAGTAATGCCGTGTGTGGAGCATTGTATTGCTGCAGATACCAATCTTGGTGCGTCTCCCAGTAATGCCGTATGACGGGCAGTATATAGCTGCACACAGAAATCTCGGTGCGTCTCCCAGTAATGCCGTGTGTTGAGGATTGTGTTGCTGCAGACACAAATCTCGGTGCGTCTCCCAGTAATGCCGTATGTTGAGCATTGTATTGCTGCAGACACAAATCCCGGTGCGTCTCCCAGTAATGCAGTGTGTTTAGCATTGTATTGCTGCAGAGACGAATCTCGGTGCGTCTCCCAGTAATGCCGTGTGTGTAGCA